>CM036542.1:29241406-29481406 GCA_020745685.1 Tautogolabrus adspersus
AAAACCCATGAGATAGGATCCGATGATATACAATACAGTCTGATCACTAAGCTGCTGTAGTTTAGTTTTTGGATGGGGGTGAGTTTGAGGAGATTGCCAGCGTTATGGCACCCCCCCCTCTCAGTGCTGAGGGCAGGAGCTGAATCTTTGTGATGTTCACACTGCCACCCATTCGCCCCCCTGTAAACCCCACAGACCCACTGGGACCTCATAATAGCAATGTGACACCCTGTCAGTCAATCCTGGCTCTGATACTGTGAACGGTGGGAGTCAGGGGGGATTTGATTGCTGGGAGAAGTTAACTTTAAGGCTAGTGTGGATTTGGCTGGCATGACTTCATTCATGATGGTTTTCATTTTGGGGTTTTCTAAAAGAAAAGACTGTAACTGTTAAACCCAAGGACCTACTTTGACGTATTTTGGTGTCATGAAGACTAATGGTAATGTAATTTCTAAGGACAAATACTCCTGATCAAAGAACATCCACTAAAAGTTTTTATTTTTGCCATGAGGCTGAGATAGTTGTTGTTAGTGTCTTACAGAATGGTTCCATACAGAGATGGAGCTTTTTGTTTTAAAAAGAGGTATTCTTTTCGATCCAAAAAAAGCGTTTCATCGCTCTCTTGAGAACTCCTTTGACAAAAACAGTTCATTTAACTCATCAAATTTAAGTTAAAGGTCTCCTGCAGCCACAACTTCTGAGTTTGTTTGTCTTTGACTTTGATCCAACACAACTAGGGCTGTCAAACGATTAACATATTTAATCGTGAATAGTTGCAAAAAATGTCAATAATTATTTTTAATTGCATGTTTGAAATTCCATTATTTTCCATTTTAAATAAAAATGTGTAGGCTTTTATTTTGAATTTTTGTACTGTCTTAAGCTGAGAGTACTTAACTTGCTGTGTGCTTTTATTTTGAAATAAAGTAAGACCCTTCCTGTAGATGGAAGGTTAGGACATGCAGCAGTGCTTTTACATCACTGTGACTACAGGGAGACAAGTGGGCCGGACTAATTTTGCAGACATCACTATAACTCAACCCATGGAATATAAAGGCTGCTGTATAATGTTTTTAATTAATCATTATGCTATCCTTGTATCAGATAAAAAGATTTATTTCAAATTAGATTTTTTTTGGCATTCACTTAAGATGAGTTTATAAGACTGCAGGTTACAGATTTAAAACACAACATTTCTGTCATTACAAACTGGAAATAATGACATGTACCTCAATACAGCAGAAAACAACAATCATTGTATTGTTGTTCAAGTTTATAAAAACCTTGACACAGGTGTTATTCTACCTGCCCTGGGATCAGTGCTTTAATATTACAGAGTACAGTAGAGAGAGAGAGAGAGACTTTAGATGTGTGTGTCAGGCCTCAGCACGCAGTTTGCACTCGTTAATGTTCATCACAGATTAAACCTGCTCACATGTTGTCACAAACACTCTGAGTGTCTCTGATGCTAACGATGTCATCATCGGGTATTTTAGTGCCAGGCATTATAACATGATCAAATGTTTCCAAGCCAACAGACGTGAACTCATCCTTCCGCGTTGCGCACTGCAGTCTGATCAGCTCCGTGTGGAGATCCACGTTCTTTAACTGGGCTTAGTAAACTCAGTAAAACGACTTTTAATATGAGCCCGGCAGTCCGTTCTTCTACGTTTCCGTACCATCGTACTCTAACTCTGTCACTGACTTTTTATGCGCCATGATTCTGTGCCATCTCCGTGCGTAATTCAAGGAAGCATTTTAGCGCTGCTCCGCGACTTAACCGCAGCGGACCTCTGTATGATCGGACAGCCTGCGTGGAATATCGTTTTCGGATAAGAAGGAAATGTTCAGTTATAATGACATGTTTACAGTCTGATGAGAGCTGTTGATAAAGGCGCGACAGCAGGACTCTATTTAGAAATGATGTCGCGCTGAAACTTTTACCTCTGGGTGACCTAAAAATAAACCATCTGTAAATAAAATCAGTTCATATTAATTTGAAATGACTCTTTTGACCATAATCAGAGGTAAAATAAGTCGGGAGATGCCAGAGCTCAATGCCGGTGTCCGGAACCGAGACCTAGTCAGGATGTTTGGAGACGGCCTGAGCCATTACGCATGACGGAGAGGGGTGTTTTTTTTCAGTCCAATTCGTATCAGCATATTACTCTTTTACGTTGCTATACATAGTTTATTTTACAACTCAGTGAAAATATTTATTAAAAATATTTATTTTAAGAAAAAAATCTCACAAAAAATATTTTTAAAAAATGTCTCCATTCTTCCCAAGACGTCTCGCGGGCCAGATGAAAGCTGCTGTCGGGCCGGATTCGGCCCGCGGGCCGTATGTTTGACACCCCCGGCGTAAAGGGACAAAATAGCATGAGATTAAACCGATTAAAAAAATGCTGACAGCCCTAACCTAGTGTTGTAGTCAAGACCAGATTAACCGAGACCAAGACATATCCAAGACCAGGGTGCTCAAAGACCGACACAAGACCAAGGCAGGGTGAGACTGAGACAAGACCAAGACAATAATTATCACTGAAAAATCATCATCTTGTGTGCAGGGGGCGTGTCACTCGCGTAGACCGTAACACTGGAAGGTTGAGGCCGTAACCGGGGGATAAAAATGAATTGAAATTCTTTGGTCTTTTAGAAAAGGGAGTTTTCGTTCTAATCACAGTGATGGCGTGGTAAAATAGCCGATCAGTGGTGGTCTTGGCCGGTCTTGATTTAAAATCTGGAGTCCGCCCAGTATGAGACAGAGACAAGACCGTGTAAAAGTGCTTTTGATTCCAAGTCGAGACAGTCCATCAAAAAGTAGTCTCGAGACCACCGATTTCAAGTACTACAACACCCTAAACACAACACAACAACACAAATAAACCAACAGAAGCCTGCAACACCTTCTCTGTGAGTTGAGTGTGAGTTATGTAAAAGACATTTCTAGTTATGAAAAAAATCCTCTTCCACTTGAACACAAAAGGTCAGTCTCAGTAGGGATAATTTCCGCAACGTTCAGACACTTAGAACAACAACCAGAGCTGTTAGTGGACGCATTGTGATCCAGCAAGGATGAAGTTGCAGCCATTACAGCCAACTTCAACTGCTGCAGGCTGAGAACGTCTGCACCTGATCGCATCATGAATAAAAGCCCCTCTTCAAAAATATTAGAATTCCCTTTTAATAACCAAGAGATATCCCAGTGGAGGCCCTCAGTCAATAAGGTGTCAAAGTTACGAAAGAATTTCCTGAATTAAATTTGCCCTTAATGAGAGTAAGCAGCCGAGTGTCTTCAGTGTCGGAGGAGAGGCTGAAGAGGAGCGGAGGCTGACTGCAGGAGTTCTGGCAGCAGAGGTTTGTGCTGCTCTCTGCTTCTCCCCAGTGTGAGCCTCACAAGTACCCGTCAGGCACACTCGCGAATGATTTAGCAACACCGGCACTTCACTCTATAAACATCTCATTAAAATCAATTATGTCACTCCTGAATGAAATTAAAGCTAAACGCTTTAAAAGCTGCTTTTCCCTTGTGTCAGCCAATATGAGCATTACCCCTGACGCTGTCTATTTTTCACCTCATTGTTGCCTCCTCTCTCTCTCCTGCTCCTCTCACAGAAGAGAGAGGGGGAGAGATTTATTAAATCTCCGAAGCTCAGATTGATTTCAACAGTTTTATGAATTGTTAAAATGCCCAGGCCTGACTTGGCGGCTGCTTAGGCCCCCTCCCAACCTCCCAGCTCATCAACATTGCCATGGAAACAAAGTGGCAAGAAATAGCTTTTCAGCAGACTGGGGCCGAGGTTATCGTTCTCTGACGCTGGTTTGCAGCGAGCTCTTTGTAAATGCACTTTGCAGCGAGCAAGCGTGTGCACACAGAGAAATAAACCGAGAATTAAGGTTCACAATCAAGTTCTAAAGACAGATATAATACAAGTACTATGAATTTTAACTAGCCACTGTGTGTGATTCTGCAGTTTCTCTAGCTGTAACCTTTTTAATTCCCAGACAGGATTTCAAAACGTAATGGTACTGAGTAGTATCGAAAGCAGCATCATGCAAAGCTGAACCTTAATCACACTGACTGGATTCCCTGCAGAGCCAAGAGAAGTTACTCACGGTGGCTTTTATTAAACATATTGCTGGTTTAAGTCATGCACAGTGCCCTGAAATATTATTCCCTGCAGACCCTGACTGGGACGTTCATTGCTAAAGTTCCCTTTGCACTATTTACCAATTATAAAATAATTATTTTGTCAGGGAAGCTAAGAGAGAAGGAGACATCTTTAAACCAATGAAGCACTTAACACAAGATGACGTGCTGGTTTTATAAATATGATTATTCTGGAGTCTGGAGCCGACAATAGCTTTATAAAGTCTGACATGTGATCCCAGTATAAAGCATATTGACCAGTTATGTTGGTTCAACACTTCTGGAATAACACTGGGTGATGAGATGCTTTTCGATGTGGTATTGCGTGCGACAGATGTTCAAACAAAAGGAACAGACAGAGGTCGATGCTAGCCCGTCTTTACATTTGGCCATGGGGGACAGTGATGGATTTATTCTGAAGTTCCTCTCAGAAAACCAGGACACGGGGCTAATAGCAGTCCTTCACAGTCAGGCTGGTAATAGCAGGAAAAAGGAGGGAAAGGGGATTGGCGAGTTTGCGCTTTTATGGCTGATTTCTAAAGCGGTGAAGGGTGGCGGCTGAGGCCGAGGCTCTGCTGGCCACGTGGAAAGCTGTGGTCACGCTGCTCTGGCTCTTTTGATTGAAACATAAACACCTTGAGAGATGAAGGCGCACTTGGGAACAAACCAGGGAAAGTAGGTATAGCCGGAGCGTGTGTGTGTGTGTGTGTGAGTGTGTGTGTGTGTTTGTGTGTGTGTGTGTGTGTGTGTGTGTGTGTGTGTGTGTGTGTGTGTGTGTGTGTGTGTGTGTGTGTGTGTGTGTGTGTGTGTGTGTGAGTGAGAGGGAGGTTTAACATTAGACCGACCGCCTGAAGCAGCTCGTACCCTCCCTCCCTCTCTCGCCGCTCTGTGACCACTCGGCCCCTCCTCCCCGCTACTTGAAGGGATTAAAAATTGAGCATGTTTTGTACTCTTTTGGAATCTCTCAGAGGCCTTAGTCATGACTAGGTCACTCACTGCCATCAGCTATTTTTGCTATTCTCAGCACTGTACACACAGGCTGTACTGATATGTCATAAATAATTTTATCCAGAGCATGCTGGAATATTCTGCCGTGTCAGGGGGACCGAGAAAGAGCTCAAATGTGAGTCAGTTACCTGCTTAAAGCTTTACTTGCAGCCTGATAAAAGAAACGACGCGCTGAGTCTGAAGATAGTATACGTCATTTTGATGAAAATAGTCCCAAATCATCAGAAAGGATACATTATAGGGGGGGGGGGGTCTTAATCAGCACCAGAGGCCTGGACAGTTCCTAGAGGTGAGACTTTCAGAAATAACAGAACGAATGCATTTAACTCAACTGTTAAATGTAGATATTTTTATTTACACGTCTTTGGGTCTAAAAGAAGCTTTGAACTGTTAGGGCGCGCTCACACTAGGCTCAGTTGTCCCATACCGTGCTTAAGCATGATTGTCCCCCCCCCCCCCTCATTCCCCGGCTGGCCTGCACTCTCACTGCTCCAGGACTAACCGGGCCTGAGCACGGTTACCTCTTGTACATAACGTCGTAATACAACACATGCAGAAGCGTGCTTAGGTTACAAGACGAGTGGACTTGAAAAGACAAAATAAAATTAAAAAAATTAAAGGGACGCACGGCTGAGTTTGCGTCCGCACATCGGAGAACAACACAGAGAACATGACAGCTACTTACTTTGAGTCATGTTAGTCAGATACAGACAGATTTCTCCATAATAAGGCTGTTCACGTTGTGTACCCGAGTGCTTGTGCTCGTGCATGAACTGTACGGTGCCAAAGCACACCTCTTCCAAGCGTGCCAGGGCCAAGGAAGTGAAGATCGGAGCGATCACACTGGTCAAGCGAACTGGACTTTAGGGGTAAAGCGTGCTTAGGCACGGTACTTATTGCCTAGTGTGAGTGTGTTATTTGGTTAGTTGAGCCTGCTGCTATGAAACAGGCTGTAATGGTTTTATTCAAATGCAACTAATTGAAGTACGACCACTAAAAAACTGTGTTTTGTCACCGACATCATCGGATTGTTATTACGCATCTTCAACAAAAAAATCCAACAGACATGGAGATTAAAAAAAGGTGGAGGAAGACTTAAAACCAAAAGGCATCATTATAAATAATCCAGGTTTGGAAATGATAAAAGGCCATCGGGCTAGAAATATTTAAACCGGGCTTGTGCTTCCATCAGGGTGTGGTGACACACTGAGACAGAGAGAGTAGTTACAGCTGCAGTCACCACAGGTGTGCACAGGTGAAGGCATGCAACTTTTTTTGATGTGGCATCATAAACACATCAGATACAACATTACAGTACAGAGCCTTACTGTAGGTACTCATGGCCAACAGTTCTTCTGATTAACTTGACTTTATGCAGCCAAGACACACATCTGCTCCCATCCTTTTTTACATGTTGATTTATATTTAAAATAAACACATGCAGGGAGAAACAGAGTCTGCTCTTCTCTCCGACTTCAGCAGCGACAACATTAAATAGACGGCAGCGATAGTGAGAGGGAGAAGAAAGAACATGTCACTTATTCCCTCCATTAGCTTCATTAGTGCGGGAGGATGAGGCAGATTAAGACCGCAGCGGGTTGGATGATGATGTGATTTGGCAGGGTTATCTGTTATTTCAGGCCCGGCCATTTTGGCGCCTGTGTTTGGGCTGGGTTCTAATGTGATGTGATGCCCGGGCCCTCGGGGGCCGCGCTGCTGCTGCTACCAGCCTCTCTGATTAAAATCTGCTCTCACCAGCCAGCCTCCGTCTGGATGCCCTCACGCTCGCCTCTCATCTCCATCCAGCACCGTGCTGCTTTTTTACTTCTCATCCCACATAACGTTTAAAGCACGATGCCACAGAGTTTAAAGAGGCAGATTCAGATCAGACGCTTCAAATGCCCACACATGAACACTTCAAGTGCAAAGAAAAAATCACAGGTTGAACTAAATGTGAACTAAAAAAATGTAAAGTCCTCCATAAGAATAAAGTTCAGCAGTCAAAATAAGACATGCTTTATTTATTGACATGCAGTTTGTTTTGTATGTCGCTAAATTACATAAAACACTTTGAGACAAAATAAACATACAACACAGAGAATAAAAGAATATTCTTAAAGTCCAGTCAGTGAGATGTGTAGTGACTGAAATGATAAAGTGACCTTACTCTATGATCAGACATTAAGGAAACATGCTATGTTGAAGTGCTGGCTTCTCTGACAACAATGCAGCAGCCAGTATGTCCTCCTTCTAACTTTAGGGCTTTGGGCTGCAGTAACCATTTTAAACACTAGGTGTCAGAGTTACATATTGCTCCTTTAAAGTTTGTTTATTATTTCTGTTTTATGAAAGGGCTGCATGTGTAATGAAGGGATGTGCAAAAGGTCACGGTATGAAGGTCATAATTACAAACAGATAAAATAATCAAAAAGAGCAGCCTGAACGGGGGATGTAAGGGTTAAGAGTGCAAGTGGGTGGAAATCTCTCTCCTTGTTGTTGAGTCGAGCTGCAGTCATGTCAGATATGTTCATTTATATGCAAAGAGTTAGATTCAAAAAGTAGAAATAGCAACAAATAACTGAAAAAGAGATAGATGTATTTGGGATGATTCGTCCCACCAGCGATGGGTAAAATGAGGTCGTTATTTGAGTAATGTTTCACTACTCACTCAGGCTACAACAGTTCAACTCAGCGAGCGGTACACGCACCATGTGAGCGGTACACGCACCATGTGAGCGGTACACGCACCATGTGAGCGGTACACGCACCATGTGAGCGGTACACGCACCATGTGAGCTGTTTGGAAGAACCTTGATGAAAAAGACAACGATAACTTGCAGTGCAAGATATGTGGCGTTAAAATGCCTCCCTGTCTCCCTGCTTGTTCTCTACCTCTTGCGTGCACGAGCCCACACTCAAAGAGTTTATTCTGAGAGTTTGTCGTTGGCCATTGTGAGTAGTAAAATAGTCATGTTTTTACTTAACTTTATGATCGAGTTTAGTGTTTACTTACCGCTGAACAAGACATGAGACGACGTAGTTTCTACACAAGGCAAGCGATGAGCTGAGGTCCGCTTCTGGAGCAACGGCGCTCGTGAATGTAAGTGAGTGGCGTGGCTTTTGTGGGAGCACAGAGGGGAGGGGGTGGGCGTAGACGGAGCACTGAGGGAATGCTACTTTCAAAATCATGCTAGTCAAACTAGCCGAGACAAACAAGAGACAGTCTCACAGCACGTCATTGGCTATCCCTGTTAGCACACGTCGTTGTGAAACCAGAGCAGGTAAGACTAACCTGTTAATAATGAAAATGGTGACTGGAGATATGCTCCCATTAAGTTTTGTGGAAGAAAAAGGCTTCCATGAGCTGATGGTGTTTGTCGAGCAAGAGTACAAGCTGCTATCATAGCAAACATCAGCTACAAGCGTTGAAAAGTTGGATGAGGAGAGGGCAGCAGAATTGTAACGTGTTGAAGTGTCTACTCGTGGACAGCTCTAACCATTGAGTCATGTGTTCATTCAGAACTGGGAATCGAAGATCGCTGTCCTTCTGGTATGCAGTTCTGATGAGCGGCACATCGCGGACAACATAGTCCAACTCAAAGCAACTCCCGGGGAGCAGGTCATCCAATTTATTCTTTGTGAGTAATGATAAGGTAATGAGAGTGCTCAAATATTGAAATGACTGAAAATGCACATCCCTACTTTGCACCAATCTGGTGTCTCCATAATCTCTATAAACAGATCTCATCATTGGTCCCCACTTCAACCATCACTGGTCCTAAGTTGGTAGGATGAGGAATGGGACACAAAGACTGGGACAGTATCAGAATGGGAGGATAAGGAGAGCACTCGAATGCACCGCCACGACAGAGACAGAGAGTATTTGGAGAGGAACTAAAGACAGCTTGTTGTCCCTGTCATCACCTTTTTCTGCTGCGACTCACTGACTCATGAGAATCAGTTTGTGCCAGTTTTGGTGGCTTCTCCAAAAACAAACATCATTTCATCGTCAGCCAACATTTAATAATAGAGTCAGAATCCGATTCCCCCACAGCGTGAGACTAACTCTGCATCATTCATCGCACACAGAGTTTTACTAACGTCTAGATAAACCCATAAAGGATCAAAACAGACAAACTTTGAACTTTTTTTTGTTTCAGAGTGATTCAAAATGTGTTGTTTTCTGGATTCCTTGCTGCTAAAGGGGCAGATGGAGGTGACAAAGATGCTAACTCCTCCACCTGAATGTCACTGTGGCTGGAATAACTTGAATGAATTTTGGGATAGAGCGGAGGGGGGGTCTGTGGGCGTCGAGCCACACAAGAGTTCCACGAGAGTCTCTCTGAGGAGTCTCTCCACATAAAGAGACGAGACTAATGACACTGATTGGTGCTTAAATTTATGGTGTGTGCTTATTGGACAACTTCATAAATTAAGAGTTAGACCAGTGTACTCAGCGTGGTCACTTGAATCAGTGCAGCCCTCACTCATGCTGATATCCTGTTACACTTCAATGAAGTGGATGTGTGGAGCTTCAGGGCAGGTTGGAGCGGTTCTTGCTGTTCAGTTCGGTGTTGCTATGAGCCCGACGCTGATTCAAGAGAATCTAAATGTGGTTTAATGCTCCGTGTCCCGTGGTTCTAAACCTACACAGTGACTTAAAAATCCAGTGGGCCGGGAATGTCTCACTGATAAGAAAGGATGTATTACAACAGCAGCCAAACTAGCTAGGCATATTTTGAGCTTATGCAGGGCGCAGACTACGAGAGTTTGGAGCCAAATACGCCCAGATTCACTCCACAATCATTGAGAAATCTTATTTAACGTTCAGTCTGCATTGTGTGGTAATGTGAGGAGTATATGTAGGAGTATATTAACTAGGGGTGGGGAGAAGTATCTGGATTTTCTCATTGGACGATGTAAAAAAGGGTAACTTAGAAAAACAGCCGACGTGAGCCGAGAGCAGCCTAGCATGCCTTGTTTTCTCTAAAGAGTCTTTCAGGTTGTTAATAAAGCTCACAAAGGAAGAATGATTTATTGATGAGGAAATTAGCTGTTATCTGTTGGTCCATCCTAACTGAAAGAAGATAACAGCTGGAGATCTGTTGTCATGTTTGTGTGTGTCCAGTCTCAAACAACCAGGTCGGTCAAACGCGTAACGCAATATTTTGTGTTATGGATTGACTGCATAGAGTCTTCATGCAGATAATGTAGTTGGAGGTCGGATGAGGAATCTCATCAAAACAATACGATCAGACTGGAAACCAACGCAGCTGTGGGAAGTCGTCTCTTGCACGCAGCGCTCAGAGGTATCACAGACAGTAAACCCATTCTTCACTTGGTAATACAGCACTGCAGACACGAGGGGATCAATACTTTTAAAATTTAACGAAGAGAGGTACTAGCAACTTACTGGTGAGGTACTAACTCGCTCAGGGGATATAGGTAGATTCAAATTTGCAGAAAAGTTGCAAAGTGATTGCACAACATTGGAAGATGGAAAACAGGCACAGGGATTGGTTGAATTTTTGCAATAAATGGTAAATGGACTCGAGCTTTTAGATTCATACGGCAAAGCAGCGTGAGCAACTTGGGGTTACGTGTCTTACCCAAGGACATATCGGACATGTAGCTGCAGGAGCTGGGGATCAAACCCCTGACCTTCTGGTTAGGAGACGACCGACTCTACCAAATGAGCCACAGCAGACCCAATAGTGTTGGGGTATGACTTTGCTACTCACTGCAAAACCGAACACAGATTGCATGATGGGGTGCAGTGAAACACAAGAGACCAGTGCGATCCTGTGTGGAGTCAGGCAGGATAGAAATCATTGAGGAAGATTTGTAATATCTAGCTCGTTATGTTTTGATGAATTATTGCAGTTTGAAGACAGAATCAAGACTTACTATCCTGACATATTGAGTTGTGCCTGCTGCAGCAACACTTTGTAGGACTTTGTTGGTAGAAAGCGACAGAAGAACAATCTGAAGAAATAGCACTTGAAGAGTCTGTATCAGTCAAAGCTTTTATTCTCTATCAAGTTGCAAAGAAAACGTAAAACCTTTTTGGAAATAAAAGAGCAGACTGTGAGATGGGAGCAGAGCAGACTGCCTGCAGGCTCCTGTTTATTTCTGCAGCTCTGCCTGCGGCGAAGACTCCAGATGGGTTTTAAAATCCTTCTCTACACAGAAATCAAATCCTTTTTTTTCTGCTTAATCTTTCCCATGGCAACCACTTTCCACCTCAACATTTGGCTCTGGTGACCACTCCCCTCATGTTTAAAACGATCTGTTAAATTAAAAATAATTTTGGGACGTGGAGCTGAAATGTTGAAATCGAAAAAAAGGAGGAAGTTACAATAAAAAAGAAGGCGGGAGAGCGACAGCAGTTCAGAATTGTGTGACAATAATGGGCCTCAATAGGAGGGGAAATTGACTGTGTAAAAGCGAATCATTACTGTGGCTGCCTTTCCTTTGTAATGACAATATGTGTCTCTCCACATCCCATCAGCGAACATGCCCCTAAAATGACGGCAGGAAATGAGTCCTGAAGATGACTGCTGGCTGCCACTGAGAGCGATCGGGATGACAACTGGAGGAGCGCTACAAGCCATTAACGCAGAGCCAGCCTGGGTATGAACATTGTATCAGGATTCTTGACAGGAATCAGGACACAAAAGGCAAGGGCTCATGGGATTGAAGGCATGGCAGTGAAAACGGAAAACAACAAGATCACATCAGTCGCATGCCTGAACAGATTACTGTAGAGGAAGTGGAAACATGGACAGTCAGACGCTCTGACAGAAAGATGAACTCAGCTCTGTGTACAAATCAACATCAAACCTTCGGAGAGATCTCAACGTTACCGCCTCAAAACACCAAGGCCAAGCTTTTCATGTAACATCCACTAGGGTCAGGGCTGGACTGGCAATACAGGACATTTTCTGCAGAATACAGGCCTGCCTGCTGTCTCTGCAGGCATGGTCTGCTGCTGCATGCAGGAACAGGTGGAGGAGGAGAGGTGTGCTGCCGGGAAGAGAGCAGGAGAAGCAGGTGTGTGACAGGGAAGCAGAGGTACTTTGAGAGCACAAGGAAAGTGAGGCCATAGGGATAGCAAGCATTAATGAGCTAACGATAGCATGTCTGAGCAGACAGTGACTTTTGTCTGTATGGTAGTATAATATATGACAATTCCTAGGATGAGGTGTCCTTAGTAAAGATGTATGAGAAAATGTTAGATAAGTTAAATCTGCAGCTGTTATGAGCTTTAATGTATGACATATGTGTTTGCGAAAGTGCTAATTCCACACTGTTAAAGTAGTCCACTACTAAAAGTCCTGATCAAAACTTCTAGAAGTATATGTGTCTGTATTTTCATAAATATGAAGTTAAATTACATTGATGGAGATCTGTTCTGCTGATCCATATTTAAATACATAAATATAATATTACGATGTTGGATGTGCATGATAAACCTCTGCAAAGATTTTTTAAACACAAGACACACACTTGGTTTCCTGCTGCTCTGAACGAGACGCTACGAGAACTTGGCGACTGACGTCAGGCTCTGTAGACGTAATGGAGCAAAGTTGTACAACACGCCCCACCCCGGCAGGACACTCAAATTCCCCGCTACTGCACACAGAGCTGGCCAATCAGAGGAAAGTGGGCACATGGGAGGGCGGGCCTTAAAGAGACAGTAACTGAAACAAACCGCTTCAGGCAGAGGCTGAAATGAGGGGTTTTACTGATGCCAGTATCAGATAAATAAGGAGGTTTTTGAGCTACACGTCTCATAACATTACTCAATAGGTGTCCCAGTCTGACATAACTAATGGTGAAAATTAGTAGAATAGATCTCCTTTAAGTATTAATAGTTCAGAAGAATATTGTACTCCTGCACTCGGTCTAAATAGCTCAAACACATTGGCAACGATTTATTACCGCATGTCATTGTATCTGAAATATCCAATTAGCTAATCCTCAGGGTCTGTAAATATCAGGCCAAGTCAGTCATTCTGTCAATCAAGACACACACTGATCAACCCCCAAGTAGAATCTGCAAACAATGGAGACTTAGAAAGTATTGCACAGCACATGAGAATTAAAAACACACACACAGAAACAAGCAACACAGACAGATTCCCAGCACAAGAAGCGGTGCAGCTTTAGGATTCCAGCATATATATAAAGTTTTCTTCATCTTCACCTCAAAGTAACATATCTCTCACTCCTTAAATTCATTAGCTACGCCTAATAGATTCTGTCTGTGTTCAGTGGAGTCTCCGCTCTTTGTCTTCTGCCAGATTACTACAGCTACTATTTTTGTAATCAATTTTCCTGAAAAGCGCACACTGAGAATGTCCCACTCTCCCCTCCTCCAGCATTATTTTTTGTTGTTGTCAGTTTGAAACGAGCGGCTGATTAAAATAGAAACAATGATGCAAGTTTAAATTCACAAATTGGAAAAAGCTAATCCTCTGCTTAAGATATCCTCTGGGTGGGAAAACTGAAGACTGTGCCGAGTGAGCGAACAAGTTTTCTGCAGGCACACCGAGGCATGTGCTGCAGTGATCTGGGTCAGATCACTTTAACGTGTATGTGTGTGCATGGTTTGCATGTAATGTGTGTGAGGTAAAGAGCAAATAAGAGCAGGTGGATGTATGGATGTGTGACTGTACCCTCATGTGAAAATCTAAGCAGGTCATTTTCATTTGCAGTCCTTGAATCATTGATTTACTGTGAAGGCGTAGCTGTGGGTGACATTCAGGACGGGCGTTTCTTTCAATGTCAGAGCAACGGTTCATCAGGAGAAGCTTTTCTCTCAATGTCAAGGCTGCGTTTCATCACGCTGAACAGATACCCGCTTCCACCCTGCATGTAATTAAAAAGCCTTTTAATTAGTGCGAGCTCAATGATTGCTCTGTGTCCGTCATGTCTGCAGTCAAACTCCACATGTGATGGAGCACGAAGGAAATGGAGACGTCGACACAGAACACGCGGCCAAATATGAAATCATTAAATGTCGCTCTGTATGACACAAGGCTGCTCTGTTTCATCTATTTCTAGATTATTCATTTATGAATGTTTTTTGTAGCTTCAAACAAAGTGTTTACAAAGTGTTTTGACGGACAAAGCAAAGGCAGGAACTCACGGAATAAACATTTAACAGTCAGAGAGATGTCCAGAAAAAAGTAAAGAACAAAGTGCACAAAAGGTCAAAGGCTGACTTGTTCCGTTGTTGTTCTTTGTTAAGCGCCTTTGAGTATTTAAAAAAGCGCTATACAGTAAAAGTCCAATGCATTATTATTATTATTGTAACAAAATAATGAAATAAACATGATAAACGGGATGATGCCAAATAAAAACAATAGCATTTAAGAGATCAATACAAGAATTAAAGGCAATAAAAAGATTACAAGAAGATGAAATCAGATCAGACGAAATCAAAACTAATTAAAAATTGATTTTGGAAATGGATCTTAATTGAATTAAACAGGACTGGACCACTTCATAGATGCATTGTTTGAGAGTGACATCAGCATCCAGAATTACGAGGGGTTTTGGGGAGCCGGTAGCTTAGAGGTAAGTGCATCCTCCAAGGCAGCGGCCCGGGTTCAAGTCCTTTACCACATGTCATTCTCCACTCTCTCTCTCTCTCCACTGTCCTGTCTCTGAATAAAGGCATAAAAAAGCCTAAAAATAAACCATAAAGAATTACAAGGGGTTTAACCATACAAGTATTTGTCCTGAATTGCTTTGAAGTTGAGGGGTTCTGTGATTAATGCATCAGAGTGCAGAAAAAAGACGGACACATGGCAGGATCCACACCCTAATCCAGGTGGCGGTAATAGTGTGTTAGGTTTCAGCAGAAGGAACGTCTGTGTGTCGTCTGCATAGCAAGGGAAAGGTAGATTATTAAGTTTAATGACGTTACCGAGTTGGAGCGGAATTAAAGTGGACCTAGAGTGGAGCCTTGTGGTACACGCAGGTCATATGAGAGGTGGAGGACAAGTGATTACCATAGATGGTAACTGAGAAGGTTCTGTCTAAAAGATAAGAATAAAACCATCTAAGCGTAGTGCGCTTCACACCAACACAACTTTCGGGACATACAACATTTTGTTCACCTACTGATAGAAAAAATACAGATTCCTGCCTTTAACAAGGGACAAGTTTTCCTGCATTTAATCTCAATGTCAAAAGTTATTTAAAAAAAGAAAAGGACTACAGCTGCAGCCTCTTAAGCAGAGGTATCTCATAGCCTCTCTACATTTTGCAGGGCTGAAGAAACGGCTTCTTTCTGTTGCTGCAGACTACGCAGCAGGCACACGGGAGGAAGGGGGAGGCAGGCAGAGAAACAATTAGCCCGAGGGTCCCTGGGATCATAAGTAATAATTTGAGTGAAATTAAGTGGCAGGTTTAACAAGCAGGGATAATTTCACTTTTGCATTCTTCCTGGGGGAAATCTGGCCTTTAATTGAGTTAACACTTTTTGTTTGGCAAACACTCGTCGAGCAGGCCAAGACTGCCACTGAGTCTCATTACAGACACCCTGAATCGGTGTCAGCGCCCAACCATCTCCAACCATCTCTCCGTCTGGCCTGCTGCCTTCCTCTTAGCCTCTCTCCTCCTTTTCACTCACAAACACTCCCTCAGGTTTGAGCGTCTTTTGGATTTTAGCCCTGTCACAGTGGGCATGCTCTAAAACCTCTAAATACTTCTTTGATGATCAGGAAATCAAGAACGACAGTCTGCAATGTAAAAAGCCATTTACCTTTCAGAATAAAACTGGTTTTCTAAAATAAATACCGGTCAATGTAACAGAACAGTCAAATACTTTCTCCTGCACATAAAAATTGTTCATGTTGGCTGATGTCTGCATAGTGTATGTGTAAAAATAAATCTGGCGGGATTGGTTGACTGACAGGACTGCTGCAAAAGAATTGTAGCACGTTAAATTTTAGCGTGTTTATTTTGGAGGACAGCAGGGTAAAAGTGCAGATGAAAATAGCACCGAGTACATAGTTCAATATATTCATCTGTCAGTGTTTCTACCTTCTGGCAGACGATACAGAGTCCCCCGATGTAAACTGAACCGTTGTAAAAACAATGTTGTTCCCACGTCAATCAAAATTCTGAATAATGTTTGTGAAGCTGTGGGGGCTGTGGTGGTCTTCCTATATGTTTTTATATTCTCTTACCTTTGTTCTCTTATCTCTCTTGCTGTGTTTTTGCAGATCTTGTGCAATATGGGGTAATGTGCAATATATGTTGTGTTGTCTTACATTGGCATGTGCCTTTCTGTTTACATGTGGACGTGTTTTTCTATTGTTTATATTTAATGATTCGAGAGGAAGCAGCTGAATGTTTGGCAGCACTGTGAGTCCAAGACAAATTTCCCCAATGGGACAATAAAGTGTATCGTATCGTACAAAGAAATGCTTTGCAGTAAACAATCTGTTTAATATGAGAAAACGAGATTGTGTATAATCCCGTGTTCTGTTGCTTATCAAATTTAGATTCAATGCCATCACTTTGCATTTATATTTACAACTTGTAGAAGGTTGATTTCTGTAGTCTGATTGTTTTGAGATGTAGTGTACATTAGTTTTATTACGCACAAGACGAGTAAGAGAACTCACTGGATGAAACCCACTTTGGTGAATGACAAACTCTAATCAAAGATTTAGAGATGAATAATGCTTTAACATTGTGGCCAACAAGGATCAGAGCCCCAAAGGTTTTAATCAGGCCCGGGATCGTTCAGTTTATTGCCTGGACATGGCACATGTTTCTGAGTTTGTGTTAGTAACTTTGCATCATTCCTGCATTTGCAAGTTCTTTTTTTTGTGTTAATTTGCAGCATACTTTGGTTGTCATTGTTTTGGGCCTTTGTATCGGATTTAGTATTTACATTGTTTCTTATTTTGCTGCTAGCTTTTTGTCCTTGTGGGCTACCATACCAAACCTTTCCCAACCAACAATTAAAGCTAACGGTAAAGAACAAATTTTACGCAAGAAATAAATGGATTTCATAGGTAATGAACTTTCCCATATTCCATGACTAGAACAGATGAGCACTGACCTGAAACAAGCTTTCTGAGGGAGGCTGATGAGTGTGATACCCCGACACCCTGCCCCTCTTTTTAAGAATGAAAGCCACCATCCTGGTCTTCCATTCAGTAGACATTGTGACCTACCCACATGAGACATTGCACTGACGCGTCAGAGACAGCCCAACAACAAGCAGAGCTTCCGAATCTTGGGTAATTCACCTCCTCGCCTGACTGAAGGTCCCACTTAGCAGCTTCCTTACAACCTTTATCATGGAAATGTGTGGGGATTCTCTTCAGACTCCTACACAGGCGACAAGGCAGTGGTCAGGAGTTCCTCAAACTGCTCACAAAAGTCACAGTCAGAGGTTGTCATTCATCGCTACTCTGCCAGAGCTAAGCCCCCTTTTCAAATAAACTCCCCAAACTCCTCACACACCTCGCTTTGTGCCTACCCTACAGCAATCCTTGCCTGGCATCTGCAGGTGCAATCCAAATGTAAAAGACCAACATCTGCAGCTAGACATCTTCTTCCACCGCCACAATCCAAGCAGGTTCTTAGGTTGCCACCACTACAGGCACCAATGACTATCTAACAACTCTAACTCCAAGATATGATCATTAAAGACCTTGCAAAAAAGTATCCAAGGGTGGCATGCCCCAGGCACAACTTATTGGCCTTTGATGCAACAGGATGCAAGCAGCTATTTGGCGAATTGCGATGGTGCACATTATCTTTTGTTGGTACTTTGACTTTTGGAGATAAACTTTCTTTTTCAGTCAGTAAAGAATCAAGAACGCACGATTTATGTTGCCTCAGTTGTTTGATATAAAAACTATTAAAGGCGATCTAACTTTAATATTATCAGCAAAAAGAAATGCTTTCCAACATGTGGCTTTGTGTTCATGAATTTATGCCAGCCCTGCTTAAGGCCGCGCCCAATTTGGTCATCCCCATCTGGAAAATTCTGGACATGCCCCAAGGCAGAACAGTTACAATCACAGTTCATCCAGGGGGTCATGAGTCTCCCAGCATCTCGTGTGATCAAGCTGATACAAATCTCTATTTATTTACAGCTGAAGTAAGCCAGAGTGAAGCCCATGTGTAAATATCATCTACTGTTGAACTGAGACTGGTGAAAAAACTGATAAACCAGAGCTACTCTGTGGGATGTAATGGACCAAGAAATTATGGCCTGAAAGGAAATCTTGGCTGGAAGTCGTTTAATGCTAACCGCTGGCTTCATCTGAATTACTGAGGAATTGACATCTCTTCCAATATAGGCATATATATATTGTCTATCAGGTGTTGATAGACCATGATTGCTGATGGGTTCCAAGATTGATCAGACTGCAAAACAAATAAAGCTGGTCAAATCCAATCTTAGATCATTGTTGTGTTTGGCATAACCCTTATCTCTGCTGACAGATTCTACATAAAGATCTCTAGTGATGACACCAGAGTTCAGAGTTGAAAGTTTTCTGCTTCTCGTTTGCTGTATGAGTGGGAACCCATTGATCCTTGGGTATTGGCTATGCATAGGAAAACAGAGCAAAGAGTTGGAACACAATCTGTTGTAACGCAATCCTGGAACCCATCAATGGCCAACTAACACAGATTTGGTGTGAACTAATATATCTGCATGTGAGTGCAGCAAAAATATCCAATAGACATTTCTCCAATATGGCTCTAGAATCAGTTCTTAAGTTGCTAGTTGGACAGAAAACAAAGGAAACACACGGTGAAAGGAAATCTTTGTCTTTATTAGCTGGCTACACCAGAAGCCCCAAAAAGTTGGCGGTCGCTCTTAGAGACTGCAACGTAGTTAGATGATAGCCAATGGCTGCTGAGATTGGTGCAACCCTGGCCAAGAATGTGCTGAGTGCTTGAGGTTAAATAAATGCACAATTCACTCCCACTATCTCTGTCCCTCTGTTGCTGTTTGTGTGCGATTCTCTCGGTGAAAGTGAGAACATCCTCACCACTTTACGGCCTGATCACCGCCAGCCGCCCAAAAACATCTGTTGACAAAACCTCCCATGGAGTCCATCGTGGTCCATTATGGAGCTGCAGAGAGGGGCGTGGGTGGTAGATTGTTGTTATTTGGACACCCCCAAACCCAAACCCCATTTCCACCCCCCACCTGGCATCCTGCAGACTGTCTAATAACATCACAGAGCCACATTGGTGGGATATTGAGCCGTACAGTAGGTGAACAATGGGAGGCACGTGTAGAGGATGTGTGTGTGTTTACGTGTGTATGTGTGTGGATGGTTTGAGGGGTTGTTATTGTGAAACAGAAGGAAAGCAGTGGCTCCGTCACAGTGGCAGGCAGGACCCGGGATAACGGAGAACTCAATGGAGTGTTAAATGGGAAATCATCTGTTTTCAGCCACAGATTTAATGTCACCGCAGCTCTCACTCCGCTGCGCTCTGCTATTTCATTCTCCGCCATCTCCCCCTCCTACATCTCCACTTTTTTTTGTTTTTGTCCAAATCCCCCCAACTCTGCACACCCAAAGTCCACACTATTTGCAGCCTTATACTGCCTCTACTTTAGATTCTTTGTTCGTTTTCTCTCTCAACCATCCCTCCACCCTATTCTCCGCCTCATCACAGCCCGGCAGGTCCTCAGGTCCTCTCTCACTGTGGGCAGTTTTCCTCCTGGTGTTCACAGTGGGTCATTTGGGTTTGCAATGTCAGCCTATATGCCCTCACATTGTGTCAGTCTGAGAAACACTTGGAGCGTTTGTCATTAGGACGTCTCCATTAGCAATTTGACAAGAACGCTGGAGAGAGCCGTCAAACTTAGAAAACACCCCTCCCCCCACCTCATCCTCCACCTCCGACACAGTCCTCCATCTCCCTGCTCAGATTAACTCGACCATTTACAGCCTTGGTTAATGGCTTAACTCATGAGGAAAGTCATCAAGCGTTATGGCTTTCAAAGAGCATGAGCTGATTTAAAAACACTCGAGTTGTGATTGTTTTAGTTTTTTTGCCTTTTTCTGAACAAAGCAATGACTTTGGGATACAGCGGAAGCACTTTTTTTCAGAAGTATTTTATCCCCCATAGTCTCTCTTTTCTCCGTTGTACAGTAAAGAATACTCAACTCTGTGTGCATGCTCTTCTCTACAAAATGAATACAATTTCAACAAATTGTAATGGTCTATTCACTGTCTGCAGAAGTGAAAAAGTAAAACCCAGCTGATAATCTTTTGCCAAGAAACAAAAGAAACAAAGGAAGAATGGAATACCGACAGAATTCTTCACACTCCAATTCTTGCAGTTCTTAAAGGTCCAGTCAGTAAGATCTGTAGTGAGTGAAATGATAAAGTGACCTTACTCTATGATCAGACATTAAGGAAACATGCTATGTTGAAGTGCTGGCTTCTCTGACAACAATGCAGCAGCCAGTATGTCCTCCTTCTAACTTTAGATTCTGGTCCTGAATGGTCTGGATTTGTTTGGACCAGAGAAGGTAGGCGGTTTTAAGGCACCCCCACACGGCCGTTTTGGACGCCCCTCGGTTTGCCAGATATGAGAGCAGTTATCAGGTCAAACCAACAGGTGTTGCAGCGATGGAAGCGGGCAAGAGAACTGGTTCAGATAGAAGTGATTGTACCCGACCTAAAAAGCCTCTGCATGTTTCTAATAAGCTCCACGAGCAGAAACGTGCTCAAACTAGGATCAATATTGGAGATGCTTTTGAAAAATGGAGAGAGGTTAGAACGCAGAAAGGTTTACAGACCGATGCAGAGCTGGCTAAACACTGAAGCTTCAGTGTACGTGACTAGGAGGGAGGGCGCAGGGGGAGACAACTCTCTCCGATGTTTTGAATTTGGACTGCAGTACCCATTTAAATGCTACTTTAAGTTAAGGTGATTCCAGTCAAACCATGAAGTGTATTTTTTCAATCTAAAATCGTGAAGTCTTTGAAAAGATGCAGATAATGATCATGCAATTTTGCGCCAAAATTCAGGAGAAATTCTGGCAGGAGAAAGCCTGTGTAAAGTCCATGTAAATATAGAAAATATCAGGAATTTTTCAGGAGTTTTCTGTAAGTATGAAGCCCTACAGAATAAAAGTTATTTTTTTTGTATAAAAACCTCACTGGAACCTTCTTGTGCCTTTTGTTAGCAGACAGAAAGAAGGTCCAGCTCTAGTCCCGAGGCCGCATATTCAAGGATCCAGCTTTTGATTCAGTCTCTGTAGAGTTGAATGTTGTAAAAAGCACACATGTCGCAGAATACCAGGGCTGCTTGAAGTCTTTTTGATGTAAAGGTAAGACAGCAGCAGCCGGGGGGCCTTGAGTTTGAGCTTCCTTTGTGTTCCGGTGTGTCTGAACATCATCAGGTCGGAGTCTGACTCACACACATTGTTTGATCCGTCCCCTGACAATGCAACACAACCTGGGTAATAATGAGTGTGGTTATGTGGGTACTGATGACTCAGTGGTGGCTTTCATATTCAATGAATCAACTGAATTTCTGCTTCCCTCATACATTTTCTGAACTCTGCATTCACAAAACGTCGTGTCATTGATGAAAAAACAATCCAGGGTTGATACACTGGACTGTACTTAATGGTGTTGCTGTTACGTCAGTCATTTTCATGATTTCTGCTCTTTCGGGGTCTCATGCATGTTGTAAACGCAGTTTCAATGTACGTATCAAATCAAAGATGAAAGGCTGCAGTTCTTCGAGTGTCCACCTGAGGCAGGCTCCAAATGACCAGGAAGACACATACTCATCCCTGTTTAAATGCCAAAGATTTATCTTCCGGCGTTTTGCCTTGATTTGATAGGACAATGGATAGAGTGGGAAACCAGCGAGAGAGAGTTTGTTTGTTTATTATCAAGAGTGGGGAATGACATGTGGCAAAGGATGACTGGTCGGACTTGAACCTGGACTGTCTGCTTGGAGGACTTTAGTCTTCATACATGGGATGCACCCTAACTGCTAGGCCATCTGGGCGCCTTGAAACGCCCATTTTGACAGCAGAAATAAACATGTTAACAGCCTGGTTCAAAAATCTGTTTGGTTTGAATACTTTAAGTATTTAACTTGAAGGGTGAATATTTTTACAACTCATCTGTTTCTGCATAATTTGGAGCGTAACTGATAGGACTCCTGATAGGCCCGACTCAGCTCCACGTCTTTGTCTGACTGACAGTTAGTATGAGTCAGCATTTTCAATATGGCAACTGCCATTGTTGGGCATCAAAACTCCCCTACAGTGACCAATGGGTGACATCACTGAGGCTGCGTCCATGTTTTATACAGTCTTTACATCTCTATTTCTGTCGTCAAAATGGACATTTTAATACGCTACTTAATAATCCTTGACCTTTTGAACCAGCGTCTAGTAACCTTGAGGAACTGCAGTTTTTGGAACTTCTCGGCTTCATTTCTCAACACCGGAGGTTCAAACTCGCTCGTACAGTTGTAGATGAAGTTCCAAAAAGGACATTTGTTCTTCCCAATATGTTTCAATTGATGTTTAATCTTTAAACGTGTATACAATAATACAGAAGTGAGTTAATACTGCTTCCAGCAGTAGACTGTAAGGGTGTGTTAGTCCTTCAGTTTCACATGCTCTATTTGATAGCTGCCTGTGTGATTACATGACTGTGTCTGTTTCTGCTGTAGACTTTACACCACATAATGCAATCTTAGACAAAGAGTAACTCCTATAAAAACTGATCTCGCTCAAAGCAACACAAATGAGTTGAAAGTCTTTAGGCAGAGTTTGCTAATGAAAAGACTTCCACTCTGTCTGCCATACTAATGCTAGGGCCCTGAATGGACTGTAGACTCGACTATAAGCGGAGCTCTGCCATATTGCCTCAGCAGCAGAATCCACTGTCCCGTGTTAAAACACACTGTCAGGAGGACTAATAGTCTTAACACTCAAGTGAATCTGATGAGTTTTTCCCAGCGAGCAGATAATGAGCAGAGAAAGGAATCTGCTTTAAGGAGCCTCTGAGCTCCACTTGGTTCGTCTGCAAACTTTCTGAGCCTGGGAGGGATCAGGGGGGTGGCAGTGTGTGTGCTCTGTGTGATGAGAGGAGTTTACAGTTAGCTGTAGGCTTTATTATGGAGAGAGGAGAGCGTGAGAGCCTGGGTAGAGCTTGCAGGAGGAGGAGGAAGTGGGCTGATTTGGAATGATTGTTAAATGAGTGAATATCATGTAAGTCGATGAACCTGGAATATTTAAAAAGTCAAAGTCAATACAGGTGAGCAGGAAGCAGTATGAAGCAGCTAAAGACTGAGGAACCTCAATTACAACATCAGTCCTCCCACGTGCTGGGTACACCTGGTATTAGTTACTGTCATGAGTGATCTGATCACTAGTGGACAGACTTAAAGGGATATAGTTAAGCATTTCTGAAGTAGGGTTGTACGAGGTAGCCTATTGTCAATAGTCAGTCTACTAGCTTCCTATCAGTCAGCTTGCTTCCTGATTGGCCCTGACCGTCTTCCAAGCAGATCACGGAGGATGAAATCACTCTTAACAAACGATAATATTTATAATCATTAGATAATCTGGCCTTTGATGACCTTGGTTGGAAGGGGGGAATCAGGCCCAATTATCTTGTCATGTGCACTCCGCTTTAGGCAGAGGTATCATTTCCAATTTGGCGACCATCACTGATCAGCTTCGAAACGCCCCTTCAGAAAGCAATGGTTACTGTCAGTGAGACAAGATTCATGTTTTGTTCAGTCCATAATCCAGACACATGTGGGGATACATTTTAAAGACAAATGTACAAACTCTTCAGTCACCATTAAAGCTGTCCACTTTAGGCCAGGCCTTGAACACGAGATAACACCAGGTGTAAACTGGTTCTCTGCAGGAGGGATCTGGGAGGGTCCATCTCAGCCAGATATTTGTTCTCACAGACAGCTCCTTCAGGAAAAGTCTGGATAAGTTCGGAGTGGCAGTGGATTTGTGAAAGTGACTTTAGCGAAACAAATCACTGTGATGTACAGAGGCAATTCATATTCTGCCTAAACATGGTGCAGCCCAGCACAGCAGCCACTCATCAGCTCCCAAAGCTCAGCAGAGGAGGTGGACATGCAGACTGAAGGCAAATACATTTAGTTTGTATAGTTCAAACAAAAACATTGTAAAGGTGTGAAAGAGAGACCTGCAGCAGCTCTGGAAACAATATCCAGTATTTCTGTGCACACACAGTCAAAGCATACATTTTGAGCACGTTCAAAATCCATAAAGGGAGAAAGGGCGGGAGAAGGAGACAGAGAGGAGACAGACAGTCTGCCCCTTTAAGTCTTCATTGTTTACACATGTCACTAACAGCGGGGGACTATCCCTGTAGGACAGGAAGGGGCGTCCCAGGAGGCAAGACACGATGTAAAAAGTAATGATGCAAAAGTGACGGATGAAGCGACAGAGTCGAATGCCATGATGATGGTGTTTTCTTTTAGAAGTTGAAGTTGAAAATAAAGTTCAAACTAATCATTATTTTGATGACTATTTCCTGCTGCGTTCTCACATCAGCTGACCCTATTTAAAGGTCCCATATTATGCTTTTTCTGGTTTTATATGCTCTTTAGTGTGTTTTCCAGGTGTCTTGTGCTTGTTTAGGCACATCTATGTGCAAAAATACAAAGTCCGCGGAAACGCGGCTTCTCCTACCTCCTCCTGTTAGCAGTAGCAGTAGCAGCATGTAACGCTCGGGTCTAGCCCCCCTCGTTGAAAAGTGCCGTGTGATATCACACTGCGATGATGTCACTGATCCAAGCCCATTGGCTCGTTGTAGCAAGCACAAGCTCATGCTGCACATTAGCTGAATTCCAAATATGGTAAAAGAGGCGTAACATTTCCGAGAATTGTCCGAACGACTGACCAATTACAACAGAGCAGATCGGCCAACCAATCAGGTCAGACTTGGCACACGTGGGGACCCTGCTCGGGGGGGATTCAGAGCGTTGCAAACACAGGCAGATGAGACGGGCTGCATCGATCGTCAGTACATGAAAACAGACACTTTTTTCAAACATTAGCGATTGTGAACGTACTTCAGTAGGCACATACATTAGATATATGAACCCCAAAAAGGGCATAATATGGGCTCTTTAAGCACGGGAAATTTATGATGGGGGTTTGCAGGAAAAAATTCTGTGTAAAGTTGAGTTTAAAAATTTGACCATTTGAATTCACACATGCAGCTCAACCTGAGACATTCCTGGAAGTTCTCAGGAGTTTGGTGCATGTTGTGAAAGCACCGTAAGTTGAGCTGAGGCAGAGTCAGAGAGTCCCTCTTGTAGCATATATGATGATACTGGGAAAAAAGTGTATTTTCTGCAGCTTTAATGAAAATGTCAAATTTTTCCTCTAAATTAAAATATATGAAATCAAGTTTTTGATTTTACATAAATGTAAGAAACTCAAAGTACAAGTTGCTCTTTAAATTCAAACGGTGGCCACCATACAACACCTGCTGCATGGCTCATCACTCCTGGGTGACTTGCTGCTAATATGTCAATAAGTTGCAGGGGTCCACTGCAGAACTGCAACAAAAAAAATTCCAAATGAGCCAAGAAACCATTCTTGTCAAGAGTTGAAAGGACGCAGGGTTGATTATTAATCTCTGTATGGGCTAAATTGAATATCTTTTTTTATAGATGCGTTGAAGAGTGTAGTAGTATCTCATAGTCCCTGGGCTCAAGCAAACCCATGGCAGATATAAGTGGCTCTCTGGGTGAACTCTGTTGCACCCAGAGCCCCCCTAGCTCCTGGTCTTCACCAGCTCTGCCAAGCACCGCCAGTCCCTGCACCGATAACGCCAGCTGCTGGAATAATGTCCCAGAAACATGTCACAGCCAAATTCCTTCTCCCGGCATTTGGAAAAAAAAACGGATCCAGCTCCAAGTGTGTGAGCCAGAGAGGGAGAGACAGAGAGACGTCTGAGGAGCAGATGGAGTAAACTAAGCTGAGAGGAGTCTCGTCTAAGAGGCAGAGGAGAGCACGGCTTCATCCCAGAGCAGAGTGTGGGGCCGCAGCCAAAACCGGGAATAACCAAATATTAGTCTCCCCCTAATGACGACTCCTTCAAACAGCTTGAACTCCCGACAAAGGCTTTGGAAGCATTTCAAAGCTGCAGCTCCCGCCTCATCAGGGCATATCCCACAATGCAACACAAAGCTGTGCGTCGACAGAGTGGAGCATGATCTGGGTATCAAACACTCCTGCACACACAGCCTCCTTCATTGTGCTGGCTGCTTGTATTCTGCTGTGTGCTTTGACAGGTCTGGCCTGGGGTCAGCACCTACATACCCCCCACCTCGCTGAATCACCCTGCCCCCCCACCCCTACCCTCCCAGACTGACTGGTCTGGACGGTGTTTCCCTGCCTGTTCTGCCAATCAGGGAGGTCTCCAGCAGACAGAGTGACTGACAGGTTGGAACAGGAACAGGCAGGATAGAGACGAAAACCCATCTCTCAATCCCTCCACCAGCCTCGTCTTATTCCAGCTCACTCATCTCTTTACTGCCAAGCCAACACACACACTAGACACACACACACACACACACACACACACACACACACACACGCACACACACACACACACACACACACACACACAAACACAGGGAGGAATAAACTGCTCTTTAACAATTTATCTTTTTCGTGAGGACTGCCAGAACAAAACAAAATGCTTTTCCTCAAGAGACACTGAAAACAGAGACGGGCAAACATTCCAAAAACAGAGACTGATTTAATATGACTTCTTTTTACTGGACTGTGTTTAAAGGAGGATTATTTTTAGTTTTAGTTTTTAATTGGTCCATAAAAATTAATCTCCAATAACATTGAAGCTCTGTTTGAATATTCTGTTAACAACAGACTCTCATAACGTGAAAACATTATCATGAAGATGTTTCTTATTAGACGACAGAGAAAGGCTTTAAAATAGTTCCAATCAAAAACTTTGTATGTGTGGTCAATAAAAACATGATAGATGTTCATTGGTGGATTAAACCATTTAAAAGAACGTTTAAGGAACTTGTAAATAGATAATAGACTGCTTAAAATCAGAATGACATACGATCATTTCTCAGGGTCAATTGAAGCAACAGATGATTGGAACAGGTCAAAGGTGACATGTCTGTAGTAAAGATCACTGCGGCCCTTTCTGAACAGCCACAGGTCAGTGTGCAGAGCGGACTTTTCAGTAGACTGAACCCTCGTGGTCATTCAGGGGGCATTTTCTGGGTCCACCTCAGTAGACTGAACATTTCAGCATGGATGCTAACTTCAGGGTTTTGTGCAGTATGGTTTCAATGGATAGTTTCAGGACATGAATTGCATTTTAACACCCACAATGCCGTGTGAAATTAAATGTAAAACGTCACTTCACGTGCGCCTCCAAATCACAACAAACGAGCATGGATTTATTGGATATTTTTTTTATCTAGAATTAAATTAATTGTTGTTAATTAACAACAAATGTAACAAATGTCTGAATTATTATAAACCCTTTCCCCCTCTATTTAAAGAATGATTTACATATTTATGTATGTGTCTTTATTTGACTTTATATTCTGTATATTATGTCTCTCTTTTGTACTTTCCTGTATGTACTCGATGTTCTTTTAATATTGAATCTGTCTTTTACTTGAATACATCGTGATATTGTTTTTTATTTACCTGACTGTTTATGTGCATTACTCTTCTTGAATAAAGCTAAACAAAAACAAAGGAGGATGGATGCGGCCGGTTCGGGTAACACACCTTTCAAATGACGCCACTTCCACACTCGATGAATCAGACGAAGGAGGAACAAATATCGGCTTTACTACAGACATGTCACATACTTCACAAGGTTTAGTATGGACATCTAACATCGTAACATTATATGGATTTAAATATGGATCAGCAGAATTGATCACCTTGAATGGACACAGGCCCTTATACTGTACCTGTAAAGAATCACTTACTTCCTTTAACTTTCTTAAGCTCCTTTTTTTTGCTTTATTTTGATGAAAAAATCATCTTGTTCAGCATTTATTAACAGTTATTATTTCCGGTCTAAAGCAATGTGACAGTGAATAAACAGTCCTTTTCTGTAACTTAACGTGCCTCTGGATCAACAACATTATTTGTCAGTTCAACAGGGAATCACGAGGACTGGAGTGTGGATGGAAAATAATCTAACCACAGGGTCTTTCTCCCACGTCTGAGAGAATCACTGTCCATGCTCGACCCAATCATCAAAGAGCCTGGAGTTAGTACTTTACAGGTCTAATTAGTGACAACAAACCCCATCACTGGTTCCTGTTTGATACGACTGACCGGCTGGTAAACCCTCCCCCTCCCTCCGCCTCCTGCTGGAAGACTTCTGTCTGATGATTCATCCTCCTACTGTCTTGTGAAAACTTCCCTGCATCTCTCTGCACAATCTTCCCGTCATTGTACTCCCGCTCCTGCGTGCCCTGCTCCCCAGCCTCCTTTCAGTTATGAATCTCTCTCTCTCACCTCTGGCTGTGATCCTGATGGTTTTCTAACGTGGCAAGCATCCAACCTATTAAACAAACTCTGCCCTCAATCCAACCCAACCAAATAACGACACTTCTATTTCTAAACCACCATTCATCTGCACAATTCTTGGAAAAGTTGTTGCACTGCAGCAGCCCGAGGTCATTGAAGGACATAATGTTGACAATAAAATCCAAAGCAGCGGAAATTTTGTGGCTATCATGAAAAAGTGAGCATTAATTTCCAGTTGGAAACAGCTGTTTATAATAAAGAAATGTATTAAAATATCAATTTATCTTTCAAAGAAGTTTTCATCATATGACCTCTGAAGCATTGGAAAGCACTTGTCATTTGAAAATGTACTTAACGGTGACATATTATCCTTTTAAACCAGTTTAAAAAAGTCTCACAACATGTGTGTGAAGTGTCTTGTTCTAAATCCACTCTGATCCTGTATTTGATCATGCCTATAAACCCCTCTATTTCAGCCCTGCTCAGAACAGGCTGTTTCTGTGTCTGTAGCTTTAAATGTAAATGAGCTGTGTCTGACCACGCCCCTCTCTGGAAGGGCTTGGGTGGTCTCGGGCTTTCTCGTTCCATGCCCTATTGATTAAGGTGAGAAGGCAGACTCAGAGGGCAGAACAAACACCTAGCTGTGGGAGTGTCACCCACCTGGGGGAGGGGTTACTGCCCTTTGTGATGTCATGAAGGGAAAATCTCCAAACGGCCTGTTTGAGCACACATTTTCTGAAAAGTGGAGCGGGCTAAAGACGGAGAGGACGGACTTTTCTCATCATTGGGGGGTTTGTAGACAGACTAGAGACACGTTAGAGTTAGAGAAACATGGTGAATATGTGACCTTTAAGAAAGATTGGGCTGGATAAGAAAACATAAGAGTTCTAATTAATTTCTTATTTAATAATAAAAAAAGGATGTTGGAAATGCCTACATTTTGACCACATCTAAAATAGACCTATGTTTTGCACAAATAAACAGTAAAAAAAGGAACAACATTTCTACATATTCACATTTTGCTTTTTCTATCTTTTTGGTGAAACATCATGTTTTTTATAGAAGTCGGTTTATTGGCAGCCACACAGTATTTGCACAGTGCTAACACACTTTTGGCTGTCCGCCTCCAGCAGAGCGCTCTGCTGTTTAACATATTCCTCATCTGACTCATCCTATCTGTCCCCGGCGTCCACCATATGGCTGTTTGAGTGATGCTCACATAATACGAATCCTGGAATACGTCTGATGTCTGTGTGACATTTTTCTATAACTCTGTTTGGATCAGACTTTAAACGATATCTGTCAAAAAAGAAATGGCTTTCCGTCACAGCCCCATTTAAACGCACCCACAGGTATAGCATATTTATGCTAATATGGGAATAGAATTGATTCTGAAGTGACGTGTGGCTCTGAATACCAACTTGGATTTCGGAGCTGTTACAAACAAAGAGACGACCTTGATGCGTTCAGGGTCAGCCCAGGAGGGGAAAAGTTAACGTCTTGGCCGTCCAACTCATGACAAAGAGATAAATGCTGAAATTACAGTCATGCCCGAGTGTTTTTTTGAACCGGTTTCAATTTTGCAGGGCGCACAATGAATCAGACAGCAGCTTAAGCAATTAACAAGCGGAGACATTATGGTAATGAGTGCGTGGAGCTTGTAAGGTCACTGCCGTAGTGCATGTTAAGCCACGACTCGGGGCAGGGACTCTCCGCAGTCACATTAATTGACGGCAGCATAAAGGAATGAGGGGCAGAATGAGTTTACCTGGTTTGTCACACACAGACGAGTGGAAGAAAAACATCATCATTGGTTTATTTAATCGTCTTCCTGATTTGAGGCAGACTCAGCCACAGTTTGAGGCAGCGGCGCAGAGGAGCTGCTGCTGCTGTCAGTGAGGGACAAATTAACCAGGAACAGAAGTGAAATAATGAAATCAGACATGTTGGAAGAGGGCATTCTGAGTTACAAACACTTGCAGCATGGAGACATTGTATGGTCCTCAGTACTCAGCACAGAGTGTCTACAGTATGTACGGCTGTGGATCAGGAGTGAGAGGGGATTCTGTCAACCTGCCTTTTCAAGGTCAAGTAGTAAACTTTGACACAGGATGGCTTCAAGCGAGCGTTTTCTCTTTAACATAGGCCTTGTTTTAACTATTTTTGGTTCTCTCTTACTAATAGATTAAAACAATGCAGTAGTGGCTGCAACGCAGTTAATTGGGAAAGAGCTAAGTGCCTGCAAACCTGCTGGACTCCAGTGGAGAAAAACAACACTTATTGATTTTACAGAGTACTCGTTTTAAGTAAAACAAGATTTACTCACGATATCGGGGAAAAGAACTCCACTACTCACATCATCAGTGTGTCACAGCGACTACTCTGATTGGTAGAGCTCGCTGTTACCATGGCAATGTTTCCCACCCCTTGGGGCGGTATGTGAACGGGTAGTTTTGCTAGCAGGCTAGCTATAGTTAGCTAACAGGAAATTTACTAGTAACCATGTTATACCGAGGTGAATGTAATTTATAAATTCAACGACACAAACTACAAGATTTTACAACACTTGTATTAACAGTTTAAACAAGATACCAACCACTAAAGTTACATGAAGAAGAAGTGGTATCATTCGCAATGGATTGTGGGATGAGTAGTTCCTTGACTCTGGGAAAAATATTGTGACCACAGTCTTGTACCTTTGCCTTTTTCTCCTTTTGTCAATGCCGTTCATTCACCGAATCAAATGTACTACAGTCACGAGTATTGGGGTAGCTGGTTGTCATGGTTACAGGCTTTAATCTCTTGATATAAGGATTTGGTAAAATGTCAATGGAGGATTTCAACGGGGAAATTTATCTCCGGAACCAGAGATGTGGAAAAAATGGGAGGCCACTTTTGAGCTCTATTAAAAAACAGTATAGTCTAATTAACATGAAGTCAGATTAAATGTTTGAATGTAATGGCCGTTATCGTCAAACTGAATTCAGTTTTTGAGTTTTTTTTGTCCAGAATTGTACGTAACAGACACTCTGTATCCAAAGGCATTATCAGAGTGAAATTTGAGCCCTTTATGTGAAATGATGGTGCCGATGGAGAAGCGGTGCAGGAGGAGAGTGAAGTCTCTGACTGCTCACTCAGTGCCATCCATCACCGTCTGCACTTCCATAAGTTATAGCACGCCAGCAGTTCACTACTTAAGCACACAACACCGTAAATACAGCACACAAATGAAGCCGTTAATCAAACGTTTACGGAACCTTCCGACATGTCAATATGCATTAGCTGCTGACTGATTGCCATTTGTCTAATTAATCAATCCCCACCTTCAAACTCGTATGCCATTAATCCAGTGATGAGCAGGGTCATAGCGCACTCCTCACACAGATAAATCTTCCCCTGTCGCTGATCCAAAAATAACCACACAGCTCTGCTCGCTGATGACTCTACAGAGACGAATATAGACACGAAGACGATGAGAGAGATCTTTTATTTGCCTTATCTTCTGCACTTTAGACATCAAATCAACTGCGTGTAGCTGCTAGCGCCGGAAGCTAGCATCCATAAAGGCAGCTTTGTGTGTGTAGAAGAGGTACAGTTATTATACACACAGTCCATTTCAGGTCTCAAGTGGAAACAGTATTGATTGAGCCACAAATCCAACAAAAGGGGCTTAAAGTGAGTAACACCCACTCTCTGATATCAATCCACTAACATGACTCAGCAACGTCTCGCTCTTTTGGAAAAAAAAGAGGAATGTGTTCCCCAGAGGTAAGCCTCTGTTTTCAATCACCAGCCAACATGTTGCTGCTTACTGCCGCCACCGCCGCTGGTGCTGTCCAACTGGAATAAGACCAAACGGCTCCATCGGCCTCACGTTTAACACCCCCAACAGTCACTCTGCCTCCCATCACCCACTCTCCGTCCGTCTCCTTCTTCTTCTCTGTTTCATTCATCTCATTCCTCACCCTTCCTCCCCTCTCCTTTCCGCTGCTCGTCTCTGGTGGTTAGACTTTTTTTGGCTGCGCTCCCAGATAAGAGTGGTGGAATGAAAGCAGCGTGGAGGAACAGTTATTACAGGCAGTGTGCTCTGATCAGAGAACTTTCAGATCACAGTGACAGAGACTCTTCTTATCACACCCGCAGCTCACGACTCGGAGCACAGAGGTTTTTCCATCTGACTCCCCGAGGATGACGGGGGATGTTACAGGAGGAGAAGCCACTGCACATCCAGCCTAACAAATCTATTATGTCCAGAACATTGCTTTACATCTTCAGCGACTTCGTGTCTGTGAAATTCAAGAAAACCCAGCAGAGAAATGTGGAGAAGTTTGTAGACATGGATTCTTGAATGTTTTAGTTAAGATGTTGCATCAGAAGAGCTCTGACCCACGGACGCCTGCAGCATCTTTGAAGGACCTCTGGAGTGTTGTATTTGTCATGTGTCCATCTCAAAGCCCAGATAGGCAAACTCTCTCTTATTTCATCCAGATGTTGAAACAGAAATGGGCTCTCCAACGCCGTTAAAAAAAACCAAGCATTTTAAAGTTTTTCGCTTATCATCTTGCAGACTAATCCGACAAAGCATGTTCACTATAATTAAATCAGTCAAATCTATTTATTTTGGGTTCATAGCGCTGTAGTAAGACAGATTTCAGCTGACATGCGACTTGTTAAGTGAAACAGTCACTCAGTGGAGACAGATGGACAGACGCTCTACAGCAGTGGAGCAACTTAACACCGGTAGTTGGTGTCCATCAGAGAAATACTGGTACTGATCTGAGCTAACAGGCCATCAAACTGGGACCTGGTCAGCCTCAAGTGTTGCTGGAAGCAGAAGGAAAGATCATTCAGACACAGTTCATGGAGGAGGAGGAGGGGAGATAACCCTGCTGTGTGCTCTTTGGTAGTCCAAAGGTAAAGGATCTGAAGGATCGCAATTCTGACCTTTTTTGTTGTCTTGACCTCAAATTGATTAATTTAAATAAGGTTTGTAACCGTTCTTAAGTGTTACCAAGCTGCCCTTTTTTTTTTTTACTTTGTGTCACTTTCTCCTGAAGAGTGGAGGAGAAACTGGGGCAATCATCCTCCTGCTTCTCAGATTTCCTAAAAGAAGCGACTGAAAGAAAAAGGATAGTTTCTCTAAACACACGAAAAGACAAAGCCAGTTAAAAGATGAAACGCATCATCAACTTACATTTCACGGATCAGAAGCTGTTCCACCACAAATACAGAATATAAAGATAGGACAAAAGCCACTATTGTGAAAGCACTAATCAACACAGCTCAAATCAACCAATGGGAGACCACACTGTACAAAGAGCAGATTAATGCCATGTCATGAAAACTCATCTTTGACAAGAGCTCATGGAACCACTCTGAGCTCATCCACACACATCCACAGATGGACATGGTGATTCAGTCATTCATGACTCATTCATTCAATCTGTGTCTGAGACTCACGGTCATAAAGCCGTCCAGTAGACCAGAGTCAGGTTTGGGCGGAGCCTGCAGGCGCTCCATGGACCATTTCTCGATGATGGAGGCCACCTGGCTGTTCTCCGTGTTGAGGATCCTGAAGCCCGTCATGTTCACACCACTGTATCGATACGGCTCCACATCCAGAGCAAATAGATCCTGGAGAGAAACACATCAGAAACAGGTTTCAAATGTAACTCACATCTACAAAGGTTGTCTTTAAAGGTCACATATTCTGCAAAATGCACTTCACCATGTTTTTCTAACACTAATATGTGTCCCTAGCCTGTCTACAAACCCCCAAAATTCTTAAATAAGTCCATCCTCTCCGTCTTTTGCCTGCTCCACTTTTCAGAAAATGTGTGCTCAAACAGGCCGTTTGGAGATTTTCCCTTCATGACATCACAAAGGGCAGTAACCCCTCCCCCAGGTGGGTGACACTCCCACAGCTAGGTGTTTGTTCTGCCCTCTGAGTCTGCCTTCTCACCATAAACAATAGGGCATGGAGCGAGAAAGCCTGAGCCACCCAAGCCCTTCCAGAGAGGGGCGTGGTCAGACACAGCTCATTTACATTTAAAGCTACAGACACAGAAACAGCCTGTTCTGAGCAGGGCTGAAATAGAGGGGTTGTGCTGGCAAAAGAAAGGATCTTGAGTCAATCAATGTCTTTGTTTGGTTTAATTCTTCTTGCGAGTACAAGGAACAAAGCTTCAGAGTGTCAAGACAGTCTGAAGGAAAGCTCAACGTAGTCACAATATGCTTGGGTTTTTATACACATGCTTCACAGAAAAACCTTCATGCCTATATAAGGAGTGTCGATGCAGGCGCAAGTGGAAATATCAAGGACATTTTTTCATACATTTCAACACGTCGCACAGCAGTAATGTCAAGGAAACTTCAAGGCTGGGTATCTTTGATATTTCGCTATTTGTGAGAAACCTTCGTCCTTGCAGTATAGACTAAACAAGAATATTACTGATTAAATTATTGTAGCATTTCTCACGGGAGCTGTGAGTAAAACGTATCCTCGACAGTACAAATAATGTTTCCATCACAGGGTTTATAGGCATGATCAAATACAGGATCAGAGTGGATTTAGAACAAGAGACTTCACACACATGTTTTGGGGAGCAATGAGACTTAATTGACTGAATGATGGATATCATGATAGTTAATAATCTTATCAAATATTTCACAAAAAGCCAGAATCCGGTTTAAGGACAAACTAATCTTTAGTCCAGACCCTCCATACCGTGCTGGACAAAACAGTCAACACAAAGCAATAAAGGAATAGCTGGCAGGAAAAGGCCTCCATATGTGTCCTCAGTAGGGCTGCACTGTTCACTCTGCTGGGAGAATTAGGCTGTCAGCTCTGGAGCCTGTGTGCCAAACTCAACAGTGGGAAATGACAAGAAACCCCTCTGCCTGCTCTCGCTGTACCGCCCCTCCCCCTCCCTCATTCATGTTTGGATTTTACTTTTCATCTTCCAGAAGACACCAGAGGGATTTTTAATTATCTAAATTCTGCCGCGCTGAACGTCTGCAGAGAAAAAAAATAATAAAAAATGAACGTTTAGATGTTTCATTTCAAACCCCCAAAATGATCCTTTTAGCTGCAGTGATGAAAAGCACTGACTGTTAAAAACCTGAATTATTCCATTTTCAAAAGAACTTGACATTAAAAAAAAAAGTAAAAGACAGGATGGAGGCGGATTCTCAGAGAGAGACTGAGAGTGTTTTTGATCAGCAGCAACAAGCAGCCACTTCAGGATGAGAGAGACGGAGCCTCAATAAGAGTTTGATTCCAGTCTAATCTTTGACCTGGAATATGGACTCATGCAGGCATGAAACCAAAAAGGACTCTCCACTGTGTGTGCGTACGCATGAACAGGATTTTAGTTTTATTGTGTGGACAGAGGAGGGTCAAATCCAGAGAAAACAAAAGCCAAAGTCACTTCTTCATACAGCCACGTAAAAACCTGACTCACAAAGTTATATAATCTGAAAAGGTATTGACCCAATTTCTGTTTCATAATGACAGCCCTCTCAAGACTCAAGTTTGCAGACTTCTAGATAGAAATTTAAGACATTATAAGGTCACATATTCTCCTCCTCTTCAACCAGTGTAAATAAGTCTCAGAGCTCCTCAGAACATGTGTGTGAAGTGTCTTGTTCTAAATCCACTCTGATCCTGTATTTGATCATGCCTATAAACCCCTCTATTTCAGCCCTGCTCAGAACAGGCTGTTTCTGTGTCTGTAGCTTTAAATGTAAATGAGCTGTGTCTGACCACGCCCCTCTCTGGAAGGGCTTGGGTGGCTCAGGCTTTCTCGCTCCATACCCTATTGTTTACGGTGAGAAGGCAGACTCAGAGGGCAGAACAAACACCTAGCTGTGGGAGTGTCACCCACCTGGGGGGAGGGGTTACTGCCCTTTGTGATGTCATGAAGGGAAAATCTCCAAACGGCCTGTTTGAGCACACATTTTCTGAAAAGTGGAGCAGGCAAAAGACGGAGAGGATGGACTTTTCTCATGATTGGGGGGTTTGTAGACAGACTAGAGACACATGTTAGTGTTAGAGGAACATGGTGAAGTGCATTTTACATCATATGTGACCTTCAAAGACCCTGCCTGTCTTTGTGCAACCTTTTCACATGTTTTTTCCTTTAAAAGTGATGTGGAAAAAATGACTTTTAAGATGAATCAGAGCGAGGAAACTTCTTGTTTCATCAACCTTTCTGCCTTTGTTGGATTATGGAGATGTGCTGTATATGGGCGCCTCGGCCAAATGTTTACAGTCATTGGATACCGTGTATCACTGGGCGTTGAGATTTGTGATTGGTTGTAGACGCCTTACTCATCACTGTGACTTGTACACTAAATCTGATTGGCCATTCTTGAAGGTGCGAAGGTATACACACTGGCTGAGTCTCATTTATAAAGCTCTTCTTGGTTTAGTTCCTTCTTATTTATGTTCATACCTTCAAAGAACCAGAAGCCAATATGCCTTGTGTTCCTGTGATGTTTTTAAACTGTCTGTTCCTTGTGTCCGCACTGAGCTCGGAAAAAGAGCGTTTAGTTTTGCTGCTCCCTCTGCTTGGAACTTTCTGCAGAATGACTTGAAAATGGCCGACCTCATTTCACTTGAAGCCCTTGGCTCGATCTTAATGGACAGAAAACGCGAGACATTGGACGGTGCCTGATGTGTTTCTGATTTGTAATCTGTCATCACGACTCTGCACTTTATCTGCAAACCGATCTGCACATTGCAGTTGTTGTTCTTCTCTTAACTTATTGTTTGTGAACTGTTTATTAATCATGTAATGTTTAGTATGACGTGTGCTGCTGCTCTCTTGGCCAGGTCACCCTTGTGAAAGAGATCTTGATCTCAATGGGTTCATTACCTGGTTAAATAAAAAGAGGAGTTTGTATTTTCTGTGCAGGAATTTTTAATTAATAAACAAAAAGCACAAAACATGAAAAGGAAAAATAAAAGCAAACAAAGAAACGCCAGAGGAAGAGGGAGAGCATTTCTTTAGTGCTAATAAAAATGCAAAAAAGGAAAAAAAAAAGATTGATGTTCATAGTTTCTTTGGCTGTGCAGAACACAAAAAGACTAATCCAAGGTAATACATGTGAAATGAAAAGCTGAGAAAATCAAGATTGAAGAGCAGCGGTATCAACAAATGTGCATGAGGACACTGAGGTCTGAGTGAGATCTGATGACAGAGTGAGTGTGCAGACACGCCTTTCTCTACTTACCAGTGTGGTGAAGATATAGTGATAATACTCTGTCATCATCCCCATGGCCAGAGCCTGAGAGCGAGAGAGAGAGAGGGAGGGAGAGAGAGAGAGAGAGAGAGAGAGAGAGAGAGAGAGATTTATAACGGCATAGAGATGCAGATATAATATTTTGTCATATTCATTTGTTTGTGTGGCTGCACTAGCATGTAATGTGAAGAGGCATATATTCTTCTACAGTGCTGCAGCCACAGGCTCAGAGATAAGAAACAAACAGCAAAGAGAAAAACAGCTAAATAAAGCCCAAGACAGGCTCAGTCTCCAACAGTTGGCATATGAAGGGAACACAGAGGATGATGCATAATAATATAAATGTGGGACATCTGGGAAATTGACATGAACATATATTACCATGTGAGGCTTCATCTATGCTAATGCAGTTCTGTTATAAAATGCAGAACTCCTGCTGGAGGCCTCGGGTTCACTCCAATGTGATATAGACAAAAGCCAAACTACATCGAGGCGGTGCAACAACTTAAAACAATGAACAAGAAACAAACTAGTGTTTGATTCCAGCCTCAACGCCAGATGAGACTGACAGCAAGAGAGGTTAAGTGTCATAACTGGATACCACTTCATGATAAAGACGAGACTCAGTCGTCCAATCTCTGTTCATACTCCATTCAGAGAATATAAAAATGATGTTAATCGTCCAAATCAAGTTGTTTATTTGAGCTCAAACATCTCTTAGAAACTTATTTTTGCATTAAAAGGAGCCAGTCAACGTTGGTGGAGACCCAGATTTGGATGCCCCCGAGGAGATAATCCAGATATCACCATCTGGGGAGGAGCAGACCCCTGGGCAGACCCGTAACAGGCTCGAGGGATTACATATTTCCCCTGTGACCTCCCAGGAAGAGTCGCAGCTGGAGAGAAGGTCGTCAGAGCTGCTGTGCTTTTACTACCGGTTAAGGCTGGGTTATCAGTGTGATCTTGAGGGGAGCGATATGGTTCAAATTTACATAATATGTATACTCCTAAACAGTGTCACAAATAAGAAAAATGACACGGCCACAACACTCTGTCGGAGCTGCAGGTAAAGAACGTGAATGTATCCTGTTATAGAGGAGTAAAAAGAAACTCAGGGGCAGGATAAGTGCGAACTCCTTTATCATCCAAAGATGAGGAAATTATTGACACAAAGTTTGCAATATATATTATATACGGACATTGTAAATAGTTGGAGTGACAATGTTTTGTTTTTTTTGTTTTTAAGTGGACTGGAAATCTGTGGATAAAGAGCTCTAATGGAAAAATAATTCTGAAAAACTGAACACTGAAGGAATTCTTTACTAAAGAACATGCATCTCCAGTGTTGAAAAATGAAGAATGCACAAAAAAACCTGCAGTTCCTCGAGTGTCCACTTCAGGCTCGCTGCAAAAGTCGAGGAATCCCCATTAGGACCCATGTTAAAATGTCGATTTTTAAAGCAGAATCAAACATGTTTACAGACTGGCTCAAAAAACATGTATGGTCTCTATAGCTCATTTCTGTATCGAGGAAAATGTACAGAGAGTATTTCGATTTTCTGACGCCTAAAAGCTTTTTGTAAATTAGAATAATTTGGATTCCTCATGTGGCTGAGTTGACTGACAGGTGGGCGCCTTGCAGCTGTATGCCAGGAGGCTCAATTCCCACCTCAGCTCCCCCTGTTTGTCTCTGATCCAAAGTTAGGTTGAGTTAGCATTTCCAACATGGTGACCACCGTTGTCCGGCTTCAAACACCAATGGGTGGCATCACTGAGACTACGTCCATGTATTTTACAGTCCATGCTTAGCACCTATAGAGACAACCCAAGCTAATGCTAGTGTCAGCTTGGTTCTCAGCCCCTCCTGCTGTCTTTTGACTCGTCTTTATGAGTCTTTCTGTCATTTTCAAAACATCCTGAATGATGAACACTGAAGAAATCATTACCATGAACAGAGTTTTTAGAAACAGGCTAAGCTTACGTTAGCGGCAGCTCAGCTCGCAGTCCCTACTGAAGAGCAACAGAGACACTCTGATCTAAGACACCACAGGCCTTGTTCAGCTTGAGTCTTTACTTTAAAAACTAAGTACAGCATAAGCCCCTTTAGGACCCCCTTAAAAACGAGATGGTACATCTCAAGGGGCTTATCCTATGAAAATAAAATACAAAAATAAGACATGTTTGAAGAAAAAGTTATAGTTGTATGTAGTTCAGAGCTAAGTGGCTAAACTTTTATAAACTGAATGACGAGAGAGGTGGGGGGTCTTTATTAGAGCAGAACAATTCTGCTCTGTGTCAGCTTCATTTTTCTCATTTCACATTGATCATGTTGACGTACATTTACAGGACCGTAGTAGTTCCTATGATTCAGACTTTCCTCCTCTCTCTCTCTGTGTGATTATCGCCCATCACACCGAGCGACTTCCGTGAGTAATCCAACAGGTTCACTAACAGAGAGATGTACTCATTTACACCGTTACAGAGGCAATCCGTCTCTAAGTGTCGCTCAGGGATGAGATGTTTAAGTCGAAACACAGTGTTCTGTGTTATTCTAGTATCATCCAGGCTGTGTGTGTGTGTGTGCTGGCTGTATGGCACTATATGGTGTCACTCTCCTGCTGCTGTGTCAGACTCGCTTAACCAGCCTGAATCACAGATGAGGACTGTGGAGACGATGATTAAACAGGCCGGGAGGATAATGGCTGCTGTTGATTTCAGGTGGGAAACCTTGAGGAAGCTTCCAGCGTTTCTTCAGAGCTCCGTCCCACTTAGCGCAGACTCACGCGCTGTGATCGCCTGGACCTTGTGATGACGCTGATCGTTGTAAGCCTCTCAGAGCTTTGGTGTCTATATTCTGATTTCTTACAGGGGGTGGAAACAAATCAATGCAGAATCACATTGAGCTCAGTTATAATAGATATTTAAAATGAATTGATCAATTAATCCTCTTGGATTTTGTTGTAGCTTTATAAGGTACTTTAAGAAACTCCGTGCACCTTGTGATTGGACTGTATCCACATTAACTTTTCAGCTTCTGGTCAATCTAAAGCCATTTTCACATATACACTTCTGAAAATGTCTAGATAATTTCAGGAGGACTGCTCCGGATATTCTCCTGACCTGTCTGTTCACATCATGCTCCTCACAGCTGGAGACTATCACTGTCAGATGGGAGGGGGGGTGGGGGGTCTCCTGAGGTAAGACGTGACGTAAAAATAGAAGGAGGCAAGTAGCGGACGAAGCATCAGAGTCCGCTGTATGATGCTATAATTACAATATTTGCCGTAATATCAATGCTACGTGTAGTTCAACAGAATCACAATATGAACTTAAGAGTGGAGAACAACAAACTGGGTAACAGGAAACGTAATGCAGCCGTTTAATTACATGCAAGATCGTAGGGGTCGTGTGTATACACACTCCACCGTGCAGCAGTCACAGTATAGAAACGTCACTCCCCCTCCCATTGGCTTTAGGTGAATTCTCCTGATTATATCCTGCTGCGTTCTCACATCAGCTCACTCTGACTTGCTGCATGAAAAATACTAGGGGTCTGGCAGGAGAAACTCCGGGTGGAGTCCCAGTGAAAAATTCGGCTGTTTGCGTCACACATGCAGCTTCTCCTGCAAATACCAAGAGTTTTCTGCAAGTGTGAAAGCCCTAAGTGTCAAATTCACACCTTCAAAACCAGCAGTTTGCATAATTTGCTCCTCTGTTTCTGACTATACAGTTAAAGATAATGCATAGTGAGCAGGCTGTTATCGTGAAACTGAACCTCAACAAGGTGAGCAGGAACTGCACGTATTGGACAGAACCTGCATTGAAGCGAGCAGACGCGATGCAGAGCTCGGTGTCAGGTTCGCTTTCCCTCAGCCCTCTGTGACATTAACCACTCAATTAAAATGTGTCAGCAACTGAAAAATATGTTTAACTGAGCGGAGGGAGCGCTGCTGTGCTTCTCCGTGTATCTAACGGGCAGAGTGGAAGTCTGTTATGAACTCATTTATGTATCTGCCCATCTTTCTAATGCGTCTTCTCAACAGCAGGAACATGCACCACAGACTGTTCACTATGGTTTTAGGCGCCGTCTCTTTCTGTGTCCTTAAGATAGGAATGAACCACCTGTGTGTCTGGCTCATTTAAGACAAACACACCCATTGGCGCTTTTTTGCTACGTACACAGTGTGGGCACGGGGCGTGAAAAAGGCCACTGAGTCAAGTGGAAAACAGGAAAGGCTGCTGCGCTTCGGGAGAAGATGCTTTGCGCAGGGCATAAGATATGACGTGTGTTCATAATCTGTACCATACTGTTCCTAACGATTCAGCTGCTGTTTTCAGTGAATCAGAACAAAGGCTTTGAGGATACTGTGAACTGTTAGTGGTAGGTCTTTGTAAGTGTTCATCAGAAATTATTTTTCATTTAGGATTACAGATTTTTTACTTCGTCCTCTGCAACAAACAAAGAATGATCTTTTCTCACTGTTTATTAAAAATGTCAGCTTGATTTCTTTCATGGTTTTGTATTCAAGGTCACTCTTTAACTATGTGTGTTTTACTTGTGAATCATTCTCACACAGCTTCACTAATACTGACAGGGGCTCTAACTCATGCAGGGTTGGCATGACGTTTGTGGGCACACACAAGCGAATTATTATTTTATTTTTTTACCCTTTCTATCCCCACAAATGATGTGTACTTGTAAGAAACATAGTTAAATAACTTCTTAGTTAAATATATTCTTAGCTTGATTCTTTAGGGGTTCAAAAACAAAGATGTTTGTGCAACATGAGCAACATGTGTATGAAAATTGCATGCAACCTCTTGCACGCTGTCTAACCTGCAGAAATACATTCATTGGCAATTAAGTCCAAGTCAGACAGTGTGCATGAGTTTATGTTTGGAAATGATTACAGAAAGAGCAAAGTGTTTATTTACAACTGAAAGTACGACCATTAGTCTGTGGAAAACAGCCAGAATAGCTGATTACTACTGAATTCCCGCCTCTAATTAGGTTAATAGCCAATCATAGATTTGGATTTTGGGGTAGCACTTGGGGTGGCCAATCAGATTTCAAGGGGGGGGGGGGGGGGCCTGGACACGTCTCTGGACACGCCCCTGTATATCACTTCTTATTTAAACTGTTTTACTCAACAACAACATAGTGGCCTCTGCTTGCCTTTGTTCTACGTATCAGACATCAGATTTATATTGATCACCTCACCGACTTGTTGTTCTTCTCGGTGTCTCTGCAGAATCTGGGCGGTAATGAAGAGTACTTTGGACCTGTGATTTATTGGTGTGTCATGTAATATGAAAATCAAAACAGGACAGTTAAGTCTTTCATTACCTCCCATTAGCAGGGTTTCTCTCTGACATAATTAATGAAAGGAGTCCTTGACCTTCCCCGGCAATCTAGCGCTCAGGCATTGATTAAAAACCCTGGGAGAGTGACGGAGTGCTGGGGGGTGAATCATGTTGTCTTTAATATTTGATAAATCCTGCAAGACGGGGAAATATGAAGGCCTGTTAATTGAGTGGCTCGTTGCAGACTTCCTCTTTTGTTCTAAATGACTTTTTTTTCCAGCTGCATTGAAAGCCTTTGTGTAAAAACGGAGAAAAGACCGCTACCTTTTCCCTGCAGGCTGTATATGTTTTAAACACCACACAAGCTGCAGGGTGAAGCAAAATCTTTGAACATGATCAATACATTTTACTATTTCCTCTTTGCAGGAATAACGACGACTGAGTCTTTTTACCAGAGTGTTTTTCTTATCAGCACTGGGAATCCTCCAAAGTGGCACACACACCATCGAGGGAGATAAAACTAATTTATGAGGCGTATTAAAATAGCTTTTTGTGACTGACGGGTCCTTAAGGCGATGAGAGGCAGGTTTTACTCACTCAAACTCTCTGATCCCCTAAATCTATCGACTAAAGAGGCATGTCATTTATGAGGAGCTGTGACCAGTTTGCTGCTAAATTGACTCATTTTGGATTAGAAGCTCAAAGCTTTGAACCGGGTTTAAATGATAAATACTTATTTTTGAAAGAATGGCCCTTCACTCCATACAGATCCTCTGAGATTTATTCACTAAACAGGCTACTCTTGTGTTTACCTGCAGACAACGGATCTACGGTGGCCCTGAAGGTCTGCAACTGCAAAAACACTTCACTGAACATAAAGAACATTTCATGAAAGATAAAAATAAAATTGTTTTTGTTTGATGAAATTTTGTGGATCAGGAAATATTTTTTGCATTTAGTGAAATGTTTTTCATCCAGGTTTGTAGTGCAGGATATACAGAGTGTATACACACTTCTAAATCTCCTCTGATTCATAACGATGACATAACGAAATATGCAATAGGAGTCTTACATGCAACTGTTCATAACAGAGGCCGCTTCTTTGCTCGACGGGTCTCTTGAAGAAAAAAACAATCAAGAGGGGGGGAATAAAGAGTATACTCACTTCTTAAAGCACCACTAAACTACTGCATCCATCCACTATCTATACCACTTTACATCCTCGCTGTGAGGCGACAGCGCTAACCACTGCGCCACCGTGCAGCCAAATAGTTTTGTGTTACATGAACGGATTTTTCAGTGTGGAGTGTTTTTGCATTATATTCTTATTTTTACTTTCGGTTGTTTCAGCGTATCATTAAAGGGCTTTTGTGTTTCATGAAAAGATTTTGCATTTTGTTAAATATTTTTTTGTGTTTATTGAAATGTTTTTGCATTTCATCAAATTGCTTTGCTTTTAGCGAAATATTTTCTCACGTTCCTGAGATGTTTTTGCAGTTGACCTTCAGGGCCACCATACATATCGTCCCCTTTTGACTAGTTTTGCGTTCCCTCTGATCCACAGAGAGGCAGCGCTGCGAACAAAGACAGCTCGGTGTGTCGGGGCTATCTCAACCTTTATCTGTTTTGATATGTTGTAATGTAAAATATCCAACCATCATCTTGTGATCATCATCTCAAGATTACCATCATTAGGAGATTAATGGTATTATTATCTCGAGATATCAAACAGTAGTTTCCCTCTGATCTTAAAGGGAAAGTGTCATTATCTGAAGATAAAAGGCGTCTGTATTTCACGCTCTGTCCATCATGTGGAAGAGGAATGTTCCCGAAAGAGTCTCCTCTGCTGGGGTGTATATATGCACAAATGTGAAGAGCTCCACCTGAACACACACACACACACACACACACACACACACACACACACACCTGCTTAAGAATCCCAGCAGCCATCTCGTGGCCACAGTCAAAGATGATGTGGAACTCCTTCCCCCTCTTCATCTCCTTTAGCAGCGGTTTAGCATCCTTCGTGTCTGCAGGCAGCTGCCGGATCTTTAACCGGATGTTGTACCGGGACGGCGCCTTTATGAGTTCTTGCAACCGAATCAATCCTGCAGAGAAAAAGCACACACAAAAAAAAGAGTTTAGAGAGAGTGAATGTGTTCTTTTGCTTTAAGAGTCGATGCAATTTAAAGTCCTGCTGCAACAAGCTCTGCTCCCATGAGGACACTACACTTTCTTTACAGTACATTTCAAATATATTTATCTTCCTGCAGTAATTGAGGTAACAACGGCTCCTGATTCATTTGGCAGCGGTGGTTATAATTAGAGTGAGGATATGGAAGCTGCAGGGTTTATTTCTGTTGTCGGTTCATTTCTAATGAAATCCATTTCTCTTCGACACCCTCGCCTGCCCTCTCCTGCCATCCTTTATCCTAAAAACAAGATTTTCTCTCTGTGTCCTCTTTCTTTGTCCTTTTTTTTGTCCTCTTGATATTACCCATAATGCATGTAAACAGTCTGTCAGCCTGCATCGCCTCAGTGTCTGGAGACTTTTCTATGCAGCTGTGCAAACACGTCAACAAACACAACCGAACTCAGACACATATCAATACTGGAAATGACCTGACAGCATCCTTCATCATAGATCACAATGATTCTGTGCTCACTATTGATCCCTCTTCTCCTGGACCGAGCGCTCTCTGTTTGTGTGGAAGAGGTTTGTCAGGCGATGGACGTGCACTTCAACACAATCACACACGTCTTCATTCTGACAGATGAAGTCTCACTATCATGTTCAGGTTTCTTGTTTCAGTAGAGCTGTGCAAGCGAACTGATACAGCAAAGTATCTCGATACTTGTTTTCATTATACTGCATCGATTTCCCCGCCACCCCACATCAATGTCCTTTTATTTCCCTTAACTTCCTGTAATCACAACGACCTACACGCCTGTAGATGTCGCTGTTTGGATAGGCTGGCTCCTTGAAGCTGAAACAGTTGCGAGAACATGAGAGATCAGCGGTGGATGACTGACCAAGCGGCAACCTCTGGTGTTGAAAAACGTAGCCAATGCAGCGGTGGATAAAAATAAACCCTGCAGTTTCTCAAGTGTCCACTTGAAGCTGGCTACAAAAACCATTAACCAGAACCATTAACACTATGCTACGAACACTTCAGCTACAGCAGAAGCCCTGAATAACTGAATGTGCTCCTGAGGGTAACTGTCGTCAGATAACGGCTGACGGTTTCTAAGAAGGAGGAAACTACTCGACACTGACAAAGGTTTTTTTTTAAAGATATTTTTGGGCTATTTTTGCCCCTAGGACAGCTGAAGAGAGAAAGTAAACATTGGGAGGAGAGAGTCAGGGAAAGATCTGAGGTTGGATTTGATCCCACAGCCTCTGCACATGGTGCGTGCGACATAACCGCTAGTCTATCCGGCACCCTGCTGACAAGGAAAACAGGAAATATATTTACTTTAAAGAATCATGTATCCAGAAGAATATAGTATTATAAAAAATCACCCTGATTAGAACAAATAAACAGTGAATATCTAGATCTTTTTTATTCTCTCTTTAAATCCTCCTCTGCTCGCTCAATCCGACTGACTGCAAACACGGCTATAAATATCAAGTCTCATCCTGTGTTTATACTTCTATTTAGAGACAGTGGATAGAGACAGAAATCGGGGAGGGAGAGAATGACATGCGGGAAAGGAGCCACAGGCCGGACTTAAACCCGGGTCGCCCGCTTAGAGGGCTGCAGCCTCTGTCCATGGGGCACGCACACTACCCACTAGGCTACCGGCGCCCCCATCCTGTTTTTCTTATTCACACAAAGAATAAAACAAATGAAACACGTACATGATTATTCAAATAAACAGCTGATTTTAATACAGAAGAAAATGAAAAAATCAATATGCAAAGTGTCTCTCATTTTAAACGCCGGTCTGTCACAGGTGAAAACACTGACTGGTCTAGATGCTTTTTTAAACCCTTGTTCAGTATTGGTGCCTTAATCTCCAAACACACACACATCAGTCTGAACTGTGTGTGTGTGTGTGTGTGTGTGTGTGTGTGTGTGTGTGTGTGTGTGTGTGTGTGTCTACAGGCCCCCACGTCCCCAGCTGTCCAGCCTGTGGCAGGATTTGTTTACTTCCTGCTTCCACTTGACTGCAGTGCACTGTGGGAAACCAGCTCACACACAGCCGGGGCGTCAGCGGCGTGTTGCTGGTTTTCATTACATCAAACACTCCGTGGCACGCTGTTGATGATGATGATATCCTCAGAGTGTTGACCTGGGAGACACCGGCAGGGTTGCGTTTAAACATCACGTAACAGAATGTCTCCTCAGCAGGGACAAGACCTGAGCACATCGCTTTCAACTTTATTCAACTAGATTACCTCACGTCTCATCCGGCGGTATGAAAACACTGAAAATTATCATAACAAACATGGCAACAGAAAAATGGCAACCATGGCATCACTTTTTAGACCCTTCAAACCTCTCAGTTGTCGCCATCGCTGAAAAGCTTGAACGTTCACTCTGGTTTATTCCTCTTGCTTTATCCAAATGCTTTCTGGTCCCAGCCTTCTCTGTTTCTGCCTGTCTTGTCTCGTCCTGTTTAGCAGGACGAGCAGTTAACAGTAACCCTGACAGTGGTTATTTGAGCTGAGCTTTCTGCGCCGTCCTCTGCTAGACATAGATAACCCCAGGGGAAGTAAAACGCTTTGAGTGCAGGCTGGTGTATGTTGAGGGTAGAGTATGCACATGCAGCCAGCAAAGCCTTTTATTGATATACAAATGTTTAGGACGTCCCTAGATTTGCCAGCAAACCAACAGGTGTTGGATGGAAGTGAACTGGTTCAGATATACGTAACTGTTTGTACCGCACTTAAAAAGCCTCTGCATGTTTCTAATAAGCTCCACGAGCAGAAACGTGCTCAAACTAGGATCAATATTGGAGATGCTTTTGAAAAATGGAGAGAGGTTAGAACGCAGAAAGGTTTACAGACCGCTGCAGAGCTGGCTAAACACTGAAGCTTCAGAGTCCACCACATGGTGACCTGCGTGAGCATCCACTCTAGAGAGGAGGAGGGGGGGGGGGGGACAGCTCTCTGTAATGTTGCATGATGGAAACTGTTGTGTTTAATATTCACAGAAGACCTGCATCTCACATTAATATTGCAATAATTTACGATGCATTGAGATGACTAATTCAAAGAATAAAAATGAAGCAGAGGACTGGAATGTGTTCCTCCTTCAATCCAGTTGACGGTCTCTGATTTACTGTGCATGACAGAAGGACAGACGAGTGGACAGATGGACCCACGCTGATCCATTTAGTTCCCCCTATGATTTCACTGAGGGGGACACACCATGTGGAACAAACTGGTGATGTGCCCGAGCAGTATGAGTAGATGTCCTCCAACAAGGCTGTATCCTAAGCCATGAATTATATCGAGGTTGGAAACGTTATTGTTTTTAAAAAGTCCAGTGTCCAGTTTCAGCAGCTCTGTGTAAGTTCTGTCTCAAGTTCTGATGTCCACACTAAACCCTTTGTGTAAACTAGTTAGTTTGTAACTTAAGTTTAGTCCTACTAAGAGCTAGGTTTAAGATTTGAACTTTAACTGCTCACGTTGGAACTATCTCAGCTGGTGCAACACCTTAAATGTAAACTCCGTCCTCAATTAGCCATTACGCTCCAACATGGCTACGTTTGAATCCCAGAGCAGGCTCTAAAATGTCCTCACAGTATCAAAGTAAAAGTAGTTCCTCTGAAGGACGTTTCGACCAACTGTTTGTGTACAAAGCAAACTGAAGCTTACCTCATACTTGGAGAATATTAAACTCAGATCATTCTAACTTCTAGTCAAAACACAATGGAGTTAAAATAGTGAACATTTGCTCCAATGTGTGAATCAGTTGGATGAGGAATGCCTCTCTGTTCTGAGTCTGCAGCTTGTCGTCGGCCATGTTGGCTGCTTCACTTTCATCCATGTGGCTCCAAGTTCTCCCTGACATCCTGATATATTTTTACCATGGACTGTTTATATACATGGACAAAGTCAGAGAGACGTCCCCCATTGGTTTCCGAAGCCCATACATGGTGGTCGCCATATTGGAAATACCGTCTGATCTGTCACACCCCTGAGTATGAATAACTCATATCCTTTATAACGTCAATAAAGACATGAATTCATTAAACCAAAAGTCTTGAACCAGGCTGATTTCTGCTGTCAAAACAGACATCTTCTGGGTTTTTTACAGCCAGCCTCAAATGGACTCTAAAGGAACTGCAGTTTATTCAACTTCCACAGTATCTTTTCAGGGTGTGATCGTCTCATCCAATGAGGTTAAAGTCCCCGTCCTAAGAATGGGAGAATGGCACATAATAATGCTAAATAAAAACAATGATTCATTCCTTTTGGATGCATTCAAGCTGAAGAAGACGGCCTGTTTTGAATATGTAAGCAGTAAAAAGAGAAGATTTTAAAATGTGTTAAAATGTAGGGAATGAACAAATATTGTAAAATAAAATTATAATCTTAAAATTCACAGGAGGGTGTACATTATGTAAGAAGAAGAACAGAATCTAACACTATGAGGACAGTATTTCAGTGCTACGTGTAGTTTAACATTTTCACCGTATCGACAACCTAACCCTACCCTGGTGAACAGAAAACATAACGAAGCAGTGCCTTTACATGCATGGGGTTCTCATCAGATCTGTGTACATAACTCTGCGATCTTGCATTGGTCTAAGGATATGCTTTTCATAACCACTCCCTTGAGTTTCTCTGAATATTTCCTGCTTTGTTCTTACATCAGCTCACCATGGATTCACATGAACATTTCACTCGGGGCTGGCACGAAAAATTCCAGGAAAAGTCTGTTTGAAAAATGTGTCTGTTTGCGTTCACAGCTCACTCTGGAAACTTGAGGAAAGTTTCAGGAATCTGCTGTATTTGTGAAATCGCCAAAGGAAACAGTAAGGGCTGAATAAGACATTTGCATAAATATGTGAGAGTGAGAGAAGTGTGTGTTTGTGTGGTTTTTTTGACTCGAGTCCAATCTCATATGAGAGCTTGATGTTGCGTGAGCTGTCTTTGGAGAGAGAAACAGCTTCCGCTGCTGGAGCAGCAATCTGTGTTTTACGGTTAGTTAGTTAACATCGATAAAAGCAGCAGACACATCTGAGTGCTGCACTCGCTCATCATAAACACATGTCAGAGCACCTCTCTGCCTCTGCCGCTCGCTCCACAGACATCTCCCCCTCCATTCTGCATGGATGAGTCCTCCTTCATACCTTTCCAAAACCTACAGCCACAGCCCACTGGGAGAGTGGTAGGGAAATTTCTGGAGTGCTAGCAAAGAGGGTTGTCAGCACTGATCAGTATTGACGGCGTTTAATGCGCAGCGACTGCTCTAAGATCCATATTTAACTCTGCATGAATATTTCATCCCCTCTAAGCGTTTATTAGGGGCCGTCTGGGAGTCTCCTGAGCGTAAAACAGATCGGCCCGCCTGTGATAAATATCCTTGTGAGGGAACGGCCCCTCAAGCCTTCCCTTCCTTTCCCCCCTTTGAGAGCATCACAGGCGACAAGGAGGAACAGCTCCTTTTACTGGGCTGCTCAATCATCATCGGCACAAAGACGTTTAAGTGATCCCCCCAGACAGCCGGTCTGCAGTGCTGCATGATGGGAAAAATGGCTGATGAGTCACTGAGCTGCAGACTTCTCAGGTCAAGGTTAATGTGACCCCCGCCACATTGGCTGGCTTATTTATGTTCAATTAAATGCTTTGAACACGTTGGAGAAAGATTAAAGCAGGCGTGCGGTCAAAGGTTCCAACAGTTGTGCGGGAATGTGGAGGCAGAATGTGCACGCTGCTGCTGCTCTCTCGCTGTAAATAAGCCTCTGCAAATGTGTAAATGTGGGCCAGTCTGCAGCAGCAGAAAGTGTCTTTATTATTAGTTACACCAAAGTTCTCCCGGCACTAAATCATTTGTGCTGAAAAGAGTCCGTTCCCCGAGCCAGCACTCTATTTTTCTGCAATTAACTCCACCCTTTACGTATCTTCTCTTCCCACATGGTAGCTGATAGAGAATGGGTATAAAAAGTTCTTCTTCTGCTGCAAAATGAGTTCAAGTAATTAATTTGAAAATGGGAACAAATAGGTTTAGAGACTATATGTAGCCCAGAGACAAATCAAACGCATATAAAGGGGGAGTAGCGGGACAAATAGGCCCTCAGCCGGCACTCTCACTGGGTCTCCTCCTCCTTTACTCACACATTTAATTTAATCTAAATATATATCCAAACACATGCGTCCAGAGCAGCATTATAATGAGTAATGTTTATACCATGTAGTCTTTTATATGTGAACCATCTGAAGTATCAGCACACACCTGCCATGCTTTGAAAAGAGTCTGTTATACTGTTTGCTCATTCGCTGCGTTGTTAACGATTATAAATGTCTTTCTTAAAATGTTTGTCATGATCTCTTTTATAAAACAGATGTAAAAAAAGGTGGATTGATTCTTTGATCATGTTATTAATGTGTGTTTGCTGGAGAGGATGTTAAATTCAATAGAGGGAGCAGCACAGGATGAAATCAGGAGTATTGTTGTTGTAGTCCATCTACTCACGCTTGACCGTTGACTGGAACTTTACTGCACATGTGCGAAAAGTCTCTGTTTTCAGAGGAACTTCATATTGTCAGTTTATGTGATGAGAGACATTGCCGTTTTGCAAAGTTTGCACTCTGCATTCAGGCACCCAAAGCGCCGTTGACTTGTTAACAAACAGCTTAAATGGAACAAAAGCTTACTATTTTGGCTCAAATCGTCGTGTAATCAGGGCCTTATATTTTGTATATTACATCGGGCGGCTGTGGCTCATTTGGTAGAGCTGGTCGTCTCTCAACCGGAAGGTGATCCCCAGCTCCTGCAGCCACATGTCCGGTGTGTCCTTGGGCAAGACACTGATGGTAGAGGCTGCTATGTAGTGCTAAGTGTCTATCAGAAGTGACTAATCACATTCATACACATTCACACACGCCGCTGAGCAGCAGGAGCAACTTGGGGTTAAGTGTCTTGCTCAAAGATACATCGGACATGTTGCTGCAGGAGCTGGGGAATCGAACCCCTTACCGTCCCATTGAGAGATGACCGACACTACCAACTGAGCCACAGCTGCCCCAAAGAGGTACAACACTCCAAGAGGTAAGACACAACCAGTACAGACCAAAACAAGTATGTATATAGATACCAACACAGCCCGCCTAACACAAGGCGCAGTACAGAAATACAAACAATGATAAATACAATTTTTCTTAGTCAACCTTCTTTTCCATTAATCAATAAGTTACATCATAAATAGAGTCTGCTGTAACTTTTCTCCTCCTTTCCCCTGAGCTGGATGTCATGAATAAATATCAAGATTATGGCGACTTCATCATTGTTAGAATGATGCATGTTTGGTAGATGTTGTTAGTGCTTCTGTTAGTGACGCTACAGTACTCGTGCACCTTATTAGCTCTCTGCCTGGCTGTAACCAAAATATACCAACGCATGTTTGAAACTGAGGGATGCACGACTTCACCTCAGCATCACATCTGGCATGCTGTGTGCTGTCTTCACACCCTGTCAGCACACCATCCAGATGTTGTTTTCATAAATAAACTGTCACCATCGACACCACAAAAGCAGCTAAAAGGCAAACAGGAGACCGGAATACAAGGACAATATTCTTCATTCAGGCCTCGTCTCTGGGGGAATCATTTCATCTTATATGAGCCTGCATTATGTCCAACTGAGAAACATGCAACCCTCACTTCAAATGAAAAGACTTAAGGTGGCCACAGCTGGAGATTAAAACAAAATCAGCTGATGACAAAAGATGGTAAGGGCTGTTTGTGACACTGCGGCTGGTTCTCTAACAGGCAATCACATATTTTAAAGGGTTAAGGGTAAATGCTTTGTCCATAGACTGTAGAAAACATGAATGTAGTCTCAGTGACATCACCCAATGGTTACTGAAAGGGCCCGATCACACAGAGACGTGACACTAGAAAAGCATCGCCAGCAAAATCCTGGTTTCGCTGATTTTTTTTTGGCGTTGCAGCACTCGTCAATAGGAGGATTTAACCTCCCCTTTTTTTTTTACATTTTATCCCCTCTATAGTCCACGTGCAAAGCATCAACGAGAGCTCTATGTTTGCTCGAATTCTTTTTCCCTACTTTTTTTATTTGGTCGCTCGTACTGTATGCACGCACAGCCCCGCTCTATAGGCTCTCCCAGCTGTTTCTTCCCCCAGATACACAGTTACCATATTAAAAATTCTATCTCAACAACCTTTTGGTCAACCTAGTATTAGACAAAGAGCTAGCTTATTAGAAACATGCAGAGGCTTTTTAGGTCGGGTACAATCACTTCTATCTGAACCAGTTCTCTTGCCCGCTTCCATCGCTGCAACACCTGTTGGTTTGACCTGATAACTGCTCTCATATCTGGCAAACCGAGGGGCGTCCAAAACGGCCGTGTGGGGGTGCCTTAAAACCGCCTACCTTCTCTGGTCCAAACAAATCCAGACCATTCAGGACCAGAATCTAAACATAGCATGTTTCCTTAATGTCTGATCATAGAGTAAGGTCACTTTATCATTTCAGTCACTACACATCTTACTGGTTGCTCCTTTAAGATGCTAAAGCAAATACAGTATGTCAGCACTTAAAAACCACTTGGCAGCTGGATGCCAAATGTGCTCATCTTCTTATTAAACATCGGCGTCTTCTCTCGATGTTTCTGTTGGACCTCTTGTGTAATTAGCCCGCTGTATCTGTTAGTGATGTGACTCAATTATTCATGTTTGTACCAGAATCCAGTCAATGTTCTGGCAATTCTTGTTCCCTAACAGAGGCACATTTTTAGTCCTTAATTGATTAATGCCCCTTTGTTTCACTCGGGTACATTTGCCATTGATTCAGCTGGTGGCCTAATACATTAGAAGCAGCAGAAAAAAACGAGCTGATTTAACAATACCATCCAATTTTCCACTCACTCAAAATAACACAAACATAAGAAAATCAAACAGGGTCAGAGCAAGAAAACACTGCAGCAGCTTCCATTAGCATTCCAGCTCTGCAAAAAGTGGGATTAGCGTGGTGAATTGTCAGTGAGCCCTTCTCTAAACAGGCTGTTGAGTGGAAGTCGAGCGTATGATGGGACTGGGACTACTGGTGTGGAGACACACACACACACACACATTAAATTGAAACAGATTACTGCAGGGGTCCTGGGACTCTCTGAAGTACACAGAGAGGACTCTCACTGGTGGAATATATATAGTCTCTTTATCCAGAACAGGCACACTCACATGGTTTTATGCGCTGTAGATATAGTTTGCTGTAAATTCTCAGATGGTGACCTGGCCTTTATTAGGGCCCCCAGCACTAACTGTGCAGAGGCCCTATTGTTTTGGGTTTGGGAAAGTGTTTGCCTCAGTGTGCCAAATGAATCATATTTTTGAAGGCCTAAACTTGCTCTTAAGCTCATGAAACTTTGCACACAGAGATTTAGGGTCCTTCCACCCCTCTAGCTCGGCTGCTTTGTTCAAATTCAGATGATAAGATGATCAATTGTTGCATATTTCCTTTGGGTCTTTTTATGTTTACAGTGCTATATATTGTAAAGCTGGCCAAAGCGCACAGACACTGACGCAGGACTGTCCAGTCTAGGACATTGGTTTCCAACAAGGGCGTGTCCAGAGGGCCCCCTTAGAATCTGATTGGCCTACCCAAGTGCCACCCTCTTCACTCTTATTGGCTATTTGCCCTGTCAGAGGTGGGAATTATGTCAAAACCGACCATCAAGGTTTTTTTGCAAAAGGCTGCTACTATTTTTCTTAGTTAGACAGGGTTAATCATTGATATTTATCGGTGTGTGTGTATTCGTGTGTGACTACACATCACACTTCAGGCCACCCCTACAAAAGTGAATGCCCCAGTTGGGCCACCCCGTTCAAAAAAGTCTGGACACGCCCCTGGTTCCCAACATGGGGTCTGGGCCTTCCTGGGCGGGGGGCAAAGATCTCAGAGGCAGCTCAAAGCTCTGAGTTTGTCAAAACTAGATATGCACATGTGAACTAAAAGAATGCTAACACACTGACAAAGGTCAAAGGTCTGCAGATAAAAGTGAATTAAAAACACATGTTTCCTCACTGAAAAACCATCAGGATACTGAGTCAGCGACTTCACTTATAGTAATGCCCCTCTCAGGCTGAGGTACAGTTTAAACATGAAGACTCACAGGCTTGACCTCAAAACGGCTCGGTACAGTTTATGGTGGTCGTGACCTGACACAAGTGTCTCTGACTGAACTGTAGTGCTAAAAACATTCTCCACTTCTACTCCAACGTTTGTCTCTTCTGCTGCCACTATACTTTAAATTCCCGTTAACATCCCACCAGGATTTATCAAAGACCAGAATGCCTTCCCTCTGAATACAAACTCCGCCAGTCAGACATGGCTCTTAATCATTTCCCTGCGTGTCTTAAATGACCACTTTGGACTTGCACCATGCAGTCATCCATATTACCTGTAGTGCACATGCTGTCAGGCTGACCTTTCTTCAAATGAGGAAAAAAAGAAAAGAATTAAGGCTGCGAGTTATTCCAGGAAAAGTTGTGGTACAAAATTCTTAACTTTTGTGAACTGTTTTGCACCAGAACACCAAGTCAAATTCTGTGTATGTACAAAATGTACTTGGCAATAAAAAATTATTCTGATTCTAAATTGTGTTCGTGTACATTTCAATGTTGTTATTGTTGCTGTCAGGTGTTCACAAACTGTTCCTAAGATTGACACACAGAGAGGAGCTGAGTCACAGCAAATGAAGATGTGTTCTACCCAGAGTATTACAGCAGCTTTCCCCTCGTCACCTCAGGCACGGCCTCAGGATGCTGCTGCCATGGAAACCAGGCTTTGAACAGAAAAGGTTTGACTTTACTGTTGAAGAACATATTACACCAGGTTACCTACCACAGTCACCGCTGTTATTAGGTTCTTTTTTTCTGTCCTGTATTCTAGTTTTTGATTGCACAGTTAAAGGAGTTTGTACACAAACATTTCTCTGTTATTTTCCCGTTTGATTATATGTGACAGTTATACTTGAACTCGACTGATTTTGATCCTCTGATTATTTTTAGTTCTAACAGAGCAGCGCTGTGTGTGCATGTCTGTCTGTGTGTGTATGTGGAGATCCCACTGTGCCGTGCTTCCGCAACGCAGTAACGCAATGTGAATTCACAGACTTGGACACCAATATTACGCCGTCACAGATCAGATCAGCAACTCCTGTGGTCTGAGTTAAAGCGTCAGTAGCTTTTTCCTAAAAAAAAATAAAATAGACTTATACAGCAGAAGTGTCAGTCAATCATCACTGCTGGGCCTCCACACACGTGTGGTGGTGACAGTGTCTGCAGAGACCCTGTCCTCTGACTGGATTTTACTGTTCTGGGTTGTTTTGGTTGCCTCGTGGATGTTTTTCTGGGCGGGGAGCTGTTGTGTTTCCTCCAGCCAATGACAGCGCAGGTGAGTTCAGGAGCAGATACAATTCAGTGATTGAACAGGATTCAAACTGGTGAATAACCTTGGGTAAGCTTTCACCTGTTGGACATCCAGACGCCAAACACAGTTGGTTAGCTTGTGCTAGCTATGTGGTAGCTTGCAGTGTAGGTACAAGCAGTAAATATACACACTACGTCCTGGAGTGAGTGTGAGCTTCTAGGGGAGATGAGCCCAGGAGGAGGGGGCCCAGTTTGAATGTTGTGTTTACAAACTGCTAAGAACAATGTTACTGACTCTACCTTTAAAATGACAGTTTTTAATCGATGGAGTCTGCTGGCTTTGAGAAGTTTAACCATTGTTCCCTCTAGGAGACCTCCAAGAACAAAGTGAGTCTTGTAGTCAGTGCAACAAATACTCCTGATTTTTTATGGTAAATATTTGTATACTTTTTTGGGGATTGGTATACAATCTTTATGAACATTCGCTGCCCTCCTGCAGTGCTTGGCTGCATGATAAGATTACTGCATTTTTGTCCGCGGGTGTCGAGACTTTGAGTGAATTTCTTCACACCAATAACGGCCTTTTCTGTTGCAGACTGAAGCATTATGTAACCTAAAACCCCCACAGCAGCAGTCGTGGCCGCCATCACTAAAGACAGTTTTGTTTAGTGTGGACTCCTTACTGTGAACATCAGAGAGAAACAGCTCTTTGTGAGCCAGTGTTTTATTGCACACAAGCCTGTTCTCCCTTATGGCCTAATCAAACTTTCTGCAGCAGTGGTAGCAGCAGCGGCGTTCAGGTAGTCGTATGGGTGTTATGGTTGGCTGCGAGAGCTATAACACATGCTGCTGCCATCTCAGTTTTGCCATTATAAAGTTGAGCCGTTAGAGGAGTCCCATTATGGTTATTGATTTGCTTGTTTGCGCCCCGCTTGGTGGAGAAACAGCACAAAGAGAGAGGTTGTTTCCTACATCTTTTATGTCCCCATTTCCAAACACAGGCGCGCTTTAGAACAGCAGGTGGGGGGGGTCGGGGGTGGGGGGAGAACCCCGGGAGAATTATATGATAATATAAATGTTCTGCTGCACTGACTTTGCTCCGTAATGTTCCTCTCAAACCGAAACAAGTACAAAAAAAAGATTTAAATGAGATAGAATCATGTCTGAACCTCCTCAGTGACTCCAGTCAGACGTGATTCCTACTTGCCCTCACTGTGCACCATCAGTGCTATCAGATCACCTGTGTTAATGGCGACAATGAGAAGCCGTTTGTGGGTCAGGCCAGGATCTCATTTCCCATCTCCAGGACAGAAAAATCAAGCCACTATTAACCCCATAGTGAACCAGCCATGTCCTCTTTACAACTTAATTAACGAAGGTGACGGGATCAGCCACGATCAATTCCTCCTGACGAGACCTGCAGGGCAAACTAAGTTTTACTTAAAGGGGGAACGAGCACGTTTCACACAGGCCTGCTTAAAGGTGTTAGAGGATTCTACTGCTGGGAAATAATACGGGTTTATAAAGTCTTTCGTGACTCAAATTGGATGTACATCTATTCCATTCCTTGATGGCCTTCATCAGCTAAAATACATTTGGTTCAGCTTTGTTTCTTACGAAGGACTTGTAGGGCCACATTACGGTCGCAACCATCAACAGCTCCTCTCAGTGTGCACAGATGAAGAAGAGCCTGCAGAGGCAATGAAATGAAAAAAACCTACAGTGTTTGTTTGTTCCTGTTTCCAGGATTATTCAAGAGACGTTTATTTATATTATTATTCCCTGAAGCATCAGCAATACTGAGAACCATGACAGAGTTATAAATGTCATTAGTAAGAAAACTGATTGCTGACATTTTGCTTGCTTTAACTAACAGAGTCTTTGCAAAAACCAAAATAGAATCAGATGACTGTGTACCTGAACCAATCATGTTTGAGGGACTAAAACATTATGGATCAGATCTGTGCTTTGACTGGCACACTTCCCACTACCTTATGTTTGAGGACGTTTTGGATGCCGGTACCCTTACTGGTGTCGTCTCTCTATTGGCCATAAGAAATAATTCAAGATTTTCAACACACTTCCTTATTGACTTCATTTTGTCCTCTCTTATCATTGAGTGTAGAGGTCCTGCTGCTCCTACAAGTGAAGGCTCTAGTATTGGTTCATCAAGTCCCTGTTTCTGTCAGTGGGAGTGTGTACATAAAGTTTTTCTCCCGAGTGATATCCAGTTCAAGGAGAACACAAACAGTCCCACTGTGTGTTATTCCTCTGTTATTATTTTCCGGTCTAGTTTTTGTTAAGCACGCCAGAGTCACCATACAAATTGACTCTGCCTGTGTTGTAAACAAACACCGCTGTCGCTGCACGCCTCCAGATGTTGCTCCTACGCTCGCCTCCTCGCTCTGTGCCAGAGATTTACTTCTCCTCCTCACTCACCTCGGTGACATTGAATATCAGTCTCTTCTGATAGAGGTGTTTTAGTGTTGCAGTACTTGAAATTGGTCTTGGTCTCAAGACCAATTTTTGAAGGTGTCGTCTCGAAATCTAAAGCATTTTTACTCGGTCTCGGACTCAGTGGACTCCAAATTTTAAATCAAGACTTGAGCGGTCAAGACCACCACAGAGAGGCATTTTTTCCAAGTCTTTACTGTGATTAGAGGAAAATGCCTCTTTATAAAAGAACAATTAAATTTAATTCATTCCTAAATTTGATTTGTATCCCCCGGTTAAGGTCGCAACCTTCCGTGTTACGGCCTAAGTGAGTGACACGCCCACTGCTCACAAGTTGAGGATTTTTCGGTGATATTTATGGTCTTGCTTTTGTCTCGGTCTCGCCCTGCCTTGGTCTTGGTCTTGGTCTTGACTCGCTCTCAATCCCTAAATGACTTGGTCTTGTCTTGGCCTTGTCCTGCCTTGGTCTTGGTCTTGTCTCGGTCTCGGAGCGCTCCGGTGTGTGTGCGTGCGTGCGTGTGTGTGTGTGTGCGAGTGTGTGTGTGTGCATGTGTGCTAGCCTTGTTGTGGACTGGAGAACTCTCTGAATGCTGTGAGCCTCTAACCCTGCTGACACAAAATATCTGTATACAGTAATTAAAGGAGTTCATTAACAGCATTTAATTTGCAAAGCAGCTTTTTTGGGGGGATTAATTGTCTTGTTTGTAATCTAACACATGCAATTACCATATGATAGGACTCCTAACAGCCAAGTTAAGCTGTCCTGAATGCTAAACACCGTGAACACACACACAGTATTGTGATCCCGGCCACAGTAGTCCCTGTGTGTGCGTTGGAAGGAGCTCAGGGAGGCCTGGCAGCCTGTCTCCAGGCTGGCACACTCTGACCCCTGGCATATGGTACATGTACCCAGCCTGCTGGCTTATTTGTTGCTCAGTGACCTGGACTGCAACAATAGCGAGGTTTGAACAAGGTTTACTTCCCTGAGTTACAAGAACAGCATGTCTTCTGCAGACTCAGAAACAAACTCTGACATCCATGAATTATGGAACAACTACGAATGATAATGCTCAACTACACCAGGACAAACAGTCTGATGTTCAACAAGAATAACTTTAATTTATGTTGAACTGTTTTCTCAGCTTGAGAAACAACAAAATGTCAATACATGGGGGGAGAAATGCAAATAGTACCAGAATAACTTACATGTCAACAAAAGAAAGAGTAGAGAAATTATAAGCAGCATCTCATTAATCCAGTGAAATGCTTTCTTTGTTTTATAAAACAGATAAAAGGGTCAAAAAAGACTTTAAAGGTCACATATTCTCCTCCTCTTCAACCAGTTTAAATAAGTTTCAGAGCTCCTCAAAATATGTGTGTGAAGTGTCTTGTTCTAAATCCACTCTGACCCTGTATTTGAAAATGCCTATAAACCCCTCTATTTCAGCCCTGCTCAGAACAGGCTGTTTCTGTGTCTGTAGCTTTAAATGTAAATGAGCTGTGTCTGACCACGCCCCTCTCTGGAAGGGCTTGGGTGGCTCGGGCTTTCTCGCTCCATGCCCTATTGTTTAGGGTGAGAAGGCAGACTCAGAGGGCAGAACAAACACCTAGCTGTGGGAGTGTCACCCACCTGGGGGAGGGGTTACTGCCCTTTGTGATGTCATGAAGGGAAAATCTCCAAACGGCCTGTTTAAGCACACATTTTCTGAAAAGTGGAGCAGGCAAAAGACGGAGAGGATGGACTTTTCTCATCATTGGGGGGTTTGTAGACAGACTAGGGACACATATTAGTGTTAGAGAAATATGGTGAAGAGTATGTTGCATAGCATGGTACCTTTAAATAAGTCATGACTCCTTTAGCTTAGTCTATTTCTAAAAGGGTGGATGTATTAGTTTGATCAGTTTGTTGATCAGAGATTTATCCTCGAGTTGGCGGATCAATCTTTTGTTGTCTTTTTTGGGTTTACCAAAAAAGTCAGCAATGCCTTTTTGTGCCATTTGGACTGGTGTTCAGACCATAGACTGTATTAGATTCTTGACTTGACTGAGTCACTGACGGGTGCTGTCATGAGACAATTGTTGCTTGTTGTCATTGTGGTTTAGGCAACTTACTTTTTACAGTCAAGTCATTAATGTTTCCAATGCATTTTAATGAAGAGACGAATTAATAACATTTATTTGATTTAATTTTTTCTCATCATTTTTTACCCCCCAAAAAGAATTCTTCGGCTCCACGCCAGGGGGTGCTGCAGCACCCTCAGCACCCCTACTTCCCGCGGGCCTGTCTATGATTGGTGAAAATTGTACGGTATTTCAAAGCAGAGGAAAAGATTGTCTTCTTACCAGTGCTGTCGTCATAAACCACAGTGACCGTCTTCCATTTAAAGAAGTGGACCAGGTCCAGGATGGCCCGGCTCAGAGAGGAGAAGTCTGGATACAGGCTGACGTAGAAGATGTCTCTGTTGTCCGATACCTGGTGTTTCCACTTGGTTTGGATGTGAGGGACTCCCAGGGCGTTACAGATGGACTGGACCGCGTTAGCCGAGGAACTGTGAGACGGTCCAAAGATGGCCGCCACCCCCAGAGAGAGCTGGTCGCACGCTGGAGAAGGGAAAATATTGACTGGTTAGATTTCTACTCTTCCAGTTTAAATCAATTGTCATACTTATCAGTTTACCTGGAATACCAAACATATTTCCTGGTTAAATCAAAGCATGGGCGTTGTAGTCGGTGGGAAAGTGAGACTGACTACCGAGGGCCTGAATGGAAGAAGGAGCACTCATTGTCACACTGTCTAAATTGCACAAATACATTGGCAACTCTTCCATACCGAAATGTTGCCCAAGTATTTGTGCAATTTAGATAGTTAGCTGGAGTTTGCTTGTAATTTTTGGTGAACTCATTTTCTTCTTAAACATCTTTCTTATAAAAAAGACTTTTTGTTTTAAAGCTTCAGCGCTTTTGGATAGTGTCAATCAACGATAAGAGAGATTGTATCCATTCAAAGTGTGTAAAAGAGACATTTTCAGCAACCTCAGTTTAAAGCTTTTATGGGTCATTGGTGTAATGGAGGTGTGGTTATAGAAATATCACAGGGTTGCCTGAGGCTGTAGTGGAAGGGCCCAACAAGACATCTTTCCATGGGGCCCAAAAAAATCCTTTTGACCTGTTAAGGCCCTGACACACCAAGGACATCGGGCGAGCGATCGTCGCCCTTTTTTTGGGATCTGTCCAGCTCTGTCGCTATACCCGTTGACCCCTTTCTGCCTTTTTTGGGCCGATTCGACATGTTGAATCGCTGTCGGTTGTTGTTGGCTCGGTTGGTGAGAGGAATCCCTCTCATTGGCTGTTCAGCTAAGCGAATCAGTGCACAAGAAGATAAAACAGAAGTGACTAAAGCAAGTAAACGACTTTAACTTTTTATCAGCCATTATTCTCGACTAGAAGTACCTATATTACAAGTGGTGAGCAACAGCGGTGTGAAAATTGTCTTCTTGTATCATAACAACGGTTTATTTATTCACATTCATCTCCGTCCTCGTTCTCTTCCGGTTTCCCTTTTTTGGAACGACGATTACAGACTACCGCTGCCTGCTGGCATGGAGAGTTATTTCATCTCACGCATGCGCAGAATGTACGTGGTTGGCCTTCAGCTGTAGTCTTTGTGGTGCATTCAAGTGCAACTTTTTGGCCAAGACAAAAGGCGTCCTGAGGCGACGCCACAGTCGGCCTTCGTCGCCACTAGTTCTTTGCCGTCTGCTTGGTGTGTCAGGGCCTTTAGGACCTCTATCCCCAAGCCCCAAATACGGTATAATCTCTGTAGCTGTCCAAACACAATAATCAATGCATCAATGAGGCACTACATAATAGTTATTTTTATCCATGAACACCACATGCTGTAGTTTCACAACTCAATCCCACATTCAGTCATACTGCTTCAAATACACACAGAGGACTGCACAGGTTGTAATTTTCACAACATTTTACAAAAACACACAACTTCACATCATTATAGCAGCTGTACTGTGCACTCTAATCATCCTTTTTGATATAGTGGAGTTGGCTAAATCCCTGAGACAGGATATAATGGCCCGTAATTGATAAGAGACTTGAAATGTCAGCCTGATGCACACACAAAACTGATAGATTATAGCACTTTATTGGCAGTCTCTGGTGGCCAAACAGGTCTTTGAATTACTGCTACTGAGTCATTACCTGGAACCAATCAATTCTCTCTGTTTACATCTCAAGTGCTCAGCCATTCCTTCCCCGCCTGATTATAATTGTCACAATCTGAGGCACCGCAGCTCGCAAGCCTCCGACGGGGAATACATTTACAATTCTAAGCAGTTATGAAATTGGAAATGTGCTCACACCCACAAACACACACACACACACACACAGTCACCCTCACGTATAGATTTAAACATACACACACAGAGGCATGCCAGACCGGAGGCGGATCTTCCAATCACAGACACGTAAATACCTTTCCTGGAGGCTTCAAAGCTGTCATAGATGTTTATCCTCTGGATGTCGTAGGTGAGCGTGGTGTTTGGCAGTAAGGTTCGGTTCCTGTTGATTGTGTTTAAAGCAAATTTAAAGGCTAGTTCCTCCGCGCCTGATGGGCCACTCTCAACGGACTCAAAAATCCCACCTGTGAAAGACAGACACACAACTGGTTAGAGATGTATCAGGGTTGAATCATTTCAAGTCACGATTACACAGATTCTGCAACACACTTAGAATTAGAAGGGGAACAAATCACATCTTTTACATCCTGTTCAACAGAGAAGAAGAGAGACAAACTCTCTTGTTGCTCTTTTACTACTGTTGACAAAAAGAGAATCAATAAAGCCATTTCAAGGGGAAAAAAAACATTTATTATCATAGCTTTACAGTGAATTATAGTCACACAAGGAAAAGTAAACAGTGTTATTCAAGGTGCTGAAAGTAGTGAAATTACAACTGTATTTCATAAAAAGAAATCTGCATATGAATGCAAGAGACAAGTGTTACAGTGTTGAAAGCTAATAGTCATGATAATATGTTTGAGCAGGCGCTGGTTGTATGCAGGAAGACCGCCATTGTTCAGGAAAAGATGCAGAACACACTGGCAGATGTGACGTCCAAAATGCATCTGATAGTATTCGACCAAAAATGATGCTATTTATATGTCAGTATAAACAGAAATCTTTATGAATTTAGAAAACCATCATCCTTTCTTTACTCTAAGTTCACTCTTGTTCTACAGACTGCACAGAAATCGCTGTTCAAGCAGCACAAGTCTTGGTCAGGAGTAGGGATGTGAGCCACTAACTGATTAAATACGTTCACCCTCGCTAGCTGGCACCAGAATTTCTAGTCTTTTTTTATGTTGGCCAACGATGCCGGTCAAACTGCTCAACTGACACCCAACCACCCACCACTGGACTGACTGTAGCTCTGGCTAATAGGCCTACTCTCCATGTTATACTACCTGGATGTAAACAAGCACAGTGTATGGAAAGAGTCTTGCAGGAGCAGCGCAGTCTGGCAGGATTTTGGTCTAGAAAACTGAGATAAAAATGTTGTGTTGGCTGTGTCAAGTTAAACTGGCATATTGATGGGAGCAATGTGTAACCGCATTTAGAACAGGAATGTGGACAAGAGGAGGACCAAAGGCTGGCGGCGCACAGCTAACATCAGCCACACTTTCTTTACCAGCAGACAATTTAAAGAAACTGTGCTCAATTTTGACCAAGCTTTATAACATTGTCCATCACCTTGAGAGGATAAATCCGCTATAGGCTATTGGCAATGGGTTATGAGATTGCTCATCAACACAAGTAATTGGTTCCAGTATTCTTTTAGGAACATTTTCCAGTTCAGCTCAAACAAGAGAGATGCCACCAAGCAACGCCCAAGGCTGTACTCTATGATCATTCTATTAACCAGTTTCTAGTTTTTCACTCTCTCTTCACTAACCCGATGACCAATAACAGTCACAACACTTGATCCCCACAACCACCTCCACAGCTGCTTCCAAACCCTTTTAGTCTCCTAAAACAGGGCTTCAGTCCAATTTCCACATCTCTTTGCTTGATTCCTGAATGATGTGTGATCATTGGCTAATGTTGATGAGCCAGTGTGCAGCAGACGTAGTGGACGTAGCCTTCTAGTTACGAAAATAAAGCCAATCAGAAAGTCTTTTGTCTTTGCAATGTTACTAACGACCAGAAGGGGCAATTCCACCACTGCAAAAACAAGTCCAATTGTTTGTATTCCTTTCACAAAAATGAGCCTCCTTCTTATTTGATTTACAATTCTACAATTCATTTATCAGATGCTTTTATCCAAAGCAACAAACATCAGAGAGTCAGTACAACACAAGCAAGGATCTAGAGAGGAGGAAACAACGTCAGGAAGTGCAAACAAACAGCTTTAAGTCTGATCGTACACACAGCAGCTGACAGGAAGTGACCAGAGGCAAAGCACAACATTGACGGCTGTTCTTGAGAGCTCTAATCAGCATAGAAACCATCTTAAAATCTTCGTTATTAAACAACACCGTCATCATTACCATCATCATTAAGGTCGTAGGTATTCATGAAAGAGATGGGTCTTTAGCTTTTTCTTAAAGGTGCAAAGGGACTCTGCAGATAGAATGATTTAATACCTCAGTAAACATTTTCTTTATAAGTTTATGGTCTCACTATCAAGTTTCAAGTCTTCGTCAATACAGCACGATGTTCGTTCAGTAAATGATGGTCCTGTTTAGAGTCCAGGAGAACATAAAGCAGGGGAGGATTTAAAGCAGGGCTACACCTGTGATTGACAAGTTGATTACCATTCAACCAAATAGAGGTTTACCAATGTGTATCCAGGCTCTCATCATGAAAACAAGATGGTGACAGACAAATAGCCAAACACAAGTTTGAGTCGACAAACTAATGGGTGATGTAATGGTGGCTACATCGACTTCTTAGTCACACAGATTCTGTACGCACAAAGACGAAGGACACCATTTTTCTTCTGCCAGAAGTGCCAGAACTAGCGTTTCAGCAGCTTTATTTATATACAGAAAAATATTCAATGTGGAGAGCAAGAGAGGCAAGACACATCAACTGTAATGAAATATGGATGCCTTACAACTGCAATTAACAATTCACTTTTAGACCGGACTTCTTTCTGCGGATCGACATGATTACAGTTAGTCCTCCAGAGTCAGTGAAAGGGGCCGAGTCCCTAGCAACCGTCTGCCTTTCTTTGTAATGGTTTGTTAGAGCAGACCATTGCTATGTATGATTGGCCAATCAAAATCAAGTATTCAACACAGCTTTTAAACAACTCAAAGATGTTCTCCTAGGAAGAGGCACCACTCCACTCTCTTTCTCGTATTGATCCATTGATTCTCAGTTATGTGTGCTAGCCACCACTTTTGTGATTGGTTCACATATCAGAGGGAAAGGTGGAGTGGTGATGTTTACTGGTTTACACAGAGAGATGGGCTCCGGTTCAATAATTTGGTAAGTGTTTAAGTCTGACGAAACTGTTGCTTCAAAGACAAACACTCAATTGAGGAGTGACTGATACTTCCCTCTATCCGTTCATGTTTGAGTGTCTGCTGTATGTTACTGTAGGATGTACTGTCTGAAGCCACAAACTGGGTACAAACTTGCATTTAAAACTTTTTCAAAGAACATTTTCATTAAATACCACAGTAATTAAAGTTGGATAAGTTTTAATATGACACGCCTTTCTAAGACGTTTAATGACAACGCCACAGGCCTGGAAAATAAATTGGGTAAAATTCAAGCAGAAAAAGCCTTAAAGAGTAGAAATGTTGTTTTGTGTGCCAATAGCTGCAATCTGAAGATATACACTAATAGAAGCCTGTTTGAACATTTCACAGCTGAGTTAGTTCGTGTTAGATTCTGGGAACATTTTGGATTAATTTGACAAATATTCAGCTGTGTTTCACTCCAGTTATAACGGTGAAAAGAGGCCTTAGTTTACACAGAGTGTCTTATGTTCCTCACAGTAATATCTATAAGTCATTCTTGACTTGTCTCTTAAAGGCAGGTTTGGTCATTTTCTCCAGATACACTTTTTAAGATTTTGGTTGAAATTGTCTTTAGGTCCTGACAGAAATTAATAACTCATGTGCTCTGAAAAAGGAACAAAGAAAATCCATCATCTGTAGCAGTTTGTAAGCCTGTAAAAACTTTGACCAATGTCTGCCACGAGGTACCAATCTGATGAACCAATCACAGCCTCCCTGTCTCCCTGCTCGTTCTCGTTTGAAGGTAATCAGGTCCACCCAGTCTACCCTCTGTGATTGATCTAAGTTTTACTGTGCTAATTATTGTTCCTGGTCATAGCAGGATTTTATTGTCTCTCCGTGAGCTACCTCTTTGTTCTGTTTTTATTTCTGTATGTTCTACTGTGTTTGTGTAAAGTCCTCTGTGACCTTTGTCTGTGACAAGTGCGATATAAATGGGGCACATAACATAGCCGCTAGAGGTTGTGGTCCTCGCCACAGTGGCCGAGGGTTCTAATCCGGCCTCGGCACTTTGCTGCTTATCATCCCCCGCCCTCTCTCCTCCCATTTCCTTTCTCTTTTCGGCTGTTGTATCCAATAAAGCCAAAAATGGCCCCCAAAAAAATCTTTTTATCTGTCTCAGTCCGTAATTCATTCAATCAAAATCTTTTCAAATATTCACAGAAACATTTCTCCAACATGTTAAGTTGGTTTCGAGACCATTTGTTACAGCTCAATGGCAAAATATGCCCAAGGGCATGACTCAGCTCAGGAACTACAGTCTTTACCCAGAAAAGGTCAATACAAGAATACAAATCCAGACAGGCAAACAGAGTTAAAGGGGGTCAGGCTGAGGCAAAATCCAGAAATCCAGACTAGGTCAAAAGACCAATACATTTATTATGCAACATTAGAAAGCTAAGGCAATGCACTGAGACAATCTGTCAGAGGGCTAGTGAAAGTGAACTGGTTAAATGTGCTGGGAGCTAATCAAGCAATGGGGAATTGCTGTGTGAGGTGAATGAGCAGGTGTGGAGACTCTACGGGCGGCAGGGCAGACAGGTTGGAAAGGCTGAGTCTGAAATGACAGGAGCGTTATACTATATATATAACAAAAAAAAAACATCTGTGCACGGATGCTAATAAGAGATGGAAACTGCCACCAAAGGAAGCATTACACCGACATTGTTAACAATAAGAATCAGTAGCCTCATTTCTCTTACTTTATCCCTTCTTATCTGTTTTGGTGCCTTCTAACCTGAAGAATATTGTGTCCCATATTTATTGATAGTTACATTAATTCATGCACCCTCTTGTTAAGCCTTTAAACAACCATAATGTTCAAGTCAAACCCACTGTGGCTAATGCAGCATGTATAGTTTTCTACTTCCTTATTAAATCATGTTTCTATGTAATATAAACCGGATTACTTGACATGCAATCAACACTGAACATGTCCATGAATGACCACTGAGCATCCTGATTGGACGTCCAACCAGCTGCAGGATGCAGGAGGGTTCAATATTAATGTGAAGCAGTATAAAGTGTTTTTCCTCAGAGCGCTGTGGAAGTGTGTTTAAGAGTGTGGGTCTCCACATACAGCCCTCCAGTGAATTCTTCTGACAGCCAGCAGATGAATGGACACAGAGGAGGCCTGGGGAGTTTGGGGTAGGGGGGGTTGCCTTCTGAGATCAATGTACTCTGATTGGCCGGCGAATCAATCAATCAAGCCCTTTGGGAGCAGTGGAGAGCAGTGGTGAGAGATTGGAGTGTTTTGTTTGGGTGAGCCCTCTGGCCTGGCCCTGCTGGCTCAGTGTCAGTCACAGCCGCCTTTATTTACTCCAAGAACAAGCTCTCCACTGTACGAGCCTGCTCCAGTCCAGACTTAATCCATACACACATCTGCACGAGTACTGCAGGTCCCTCCTGTCACCAGCGATTACCACTGATTCTGATCAATGCTTCCAAACAGTCATGTCACCGGTGGATTCTTTGGAGATGCTCTTTTCCAGGTGCTCTTATTTTGTCTGTGTGCTGCAGCTTAAGTCTCTGACAATTTGGCCACCAATAATAGGCCTATCCGTTTTAAAAGTTGAGAGGTAGTTTTGAAGCCTTCGCTTTGTGTTGATCTTGGTGACCCATGTGGACAAAGTGGTATATTTCTGATTACTTTGTCCTGTACCATAAGTTGTGCTTTTTTTTAAACAGCCAAGCATAAAATTAACTGTGAGTCCTTAGCCCTATTCAGGCTGCCGGTTCAAGGCGTGATATTTATGCCCCCCTGACCTGCTGCCTTCAACACCTGCCACCAAAACGGGACCAAAAACAGCCGGCACTAAACTCCTGCAGGTGAAAATGGATATCAGCGGTTAACATTCGCAGTTGTTCCTGTGCTCCTGTGAAGAGTTTTTTGCTGAGTTGAATCAATGCTAATGCCTCTTCATCAACTAGTAAGGCAAGAGCATCAGCAAGAAGGTTGATTATTTCTGTTACACTGTCACCAGGTCAATGTCAGGTGTGGAGATTAATAGCATGCCATAGATTTGTGTTTGTTTTTCATGACAAAGATTATCACAGTCACTGACACATTTGACTGTTAAAAGTATAAATAAAGAGAATTTCTCATCAAAAAACAGAATATCAACGTGTATAGGACAAGATCAGCAAAGAAGAAGAGGTACCAGTTTGTCCACAGGGAGCACAGAGATCAACACACACAGATAGATACTCATGAGATTTAATAGTTACCCACAGATGACACTAAAGCCTATCGACCTAATGATGTTGCGTGTGCTGTGTTCAGTCCGTCTTAGCGTGTCCAAGAAGCACCATTGTGCTCTGCTCCAATAGAAATACATGCCAAGTTTGATGTTGATGGAGGCGCTTCTAATCAAGATATGCAGTTCCATGTGGGCAGGAAGTCAGACGGAACGTATAGAGCAGTGGTTCCCAAAGTGGGGGTCGGGACCCCCTGGGGGGTCGCGAGACACTGTTAGGGGGGTCGCGAGATTCCTTCCAAAAACATTTAAAAATGGGAAATGGTTTAAAATTGGATATGAACGTATTGACGATCTGCCAAAGCAGAGAGATCATAGAACCGGGCTAATGTGTTTATTCCATCCTGCTGCAGTTTATAGCCTATTCTTAATATTTACAGTCTATGGTTCTTACACAGACTCGTCTCCCCCTCACCGTCTGCTCTGCAGCGGAGCGGGATCCCCGCTGAACATGAAAACGAAACTTAAGAGTTAGTCCGTTAAAAGAACTCTATCCCGGTTATATACAACTGTTTGAGATTTGTCCAAACCGACAGGGCTCGAGAAACAGTTATCTGAAGAGTTTGCAAAGTTAAGGTTTGTAGCCTACTTCGGATGGCGACACAACGAACCGTTTAACGAGCCGGAGAGACGTTCACAGTCTGCAGAGAGTCACACAGAGCAGAGCTCAGACAGTCAGTGATGGGAGATATAACCCCGGTGTTTAAACTGATGCTTACGATGTTATTCTGCTCTCTCTTGTTTTTAACAAGTTACTAACAAGCCTCTCCACCTGAAGCTCACCTGTTGTGATAACGGAAACGAGAATTTAACGATGTTATGAAACGGAGGGAGGCGATCATATCCGTGAGGTCCGGACCTCGGTGGTTTAAAAAAATGTTTGAATTAGTACAATCATTTATGTCTATACATTGATTTCCATGCATACTGCTTTAACTTATGTGATGTCAGTCAGCTGCTCTCTCTCCTCTCGTTCAGTGTGCATCATGCAGGTGAGAGTGAGTAACCATGGTGACTGTCTGTTCGTCAATCAACGATGTCCCGCCCCCTCTATGAATAAAACTCTTCTAACAGTAAAACTTACTTTGACCATGTGTCACAGAATTAACATATTCTGTATTATGTTTGAAGTCCTCATGTTTTTAAATGCATGATAACTGTGTGAATGTACCTGAACACTAAAATAGATTTAAAGACACAAAAGAGGACACAATACTAAATCATTATTTTAAAGTGGAGCAGAAAAGCCTCAAATTGTGCTTAAAAATGGATCAGAATGTAGGAAAGACATTTCTGGTGTTAAAAATGTTCAGGAGGGAGACCCCCAGACCCTCAACAAAGACATGTTTGAATAGACTAAACTTATCTGTACAGTTTTTGTGCATTTAAAAACATTATACGAGGTAATAAGTGGTTGAACTGGTCAGTAAATTTTTAAGATCAGTATGAAAAAAAATCGTGATATAATATTTTTTCTAATTTCACCCATTAATTTGAAAATATATCCACAAATATGATGGTGTTTGGGCGATTGTGTGGTGTTCTAATGCCAGTGTTTGGATAGGACTAATAGTGTGCGTGGCTGTGTGCAATGTCAAATTTTTTAAGCACCTACAGGGACAATGGGGGTCCCCAGTCTCTAGGATCGTTATATTGGGGGTCGCAGGCTGAAAAAGTTTGGGAACCCCTGGTATAGAGCATCCAGTCAATTTTCAAAATAAAACACCCTGTAGGCCTACAGACTGCCAAAGGATATATTCCAAAAGAACAATGTGTCCAACAGCAAATCAACCTGTTGTTTGTATTTTATTCTCCTTATTTCGCGTGATCTTGTAGGTCTCCTGTGATCTTGTGGACTCACACAGCCACTTGGGGCTTCAGAAACACTTGTCAGTGTGTCAGAAACACTTGTCAGTGTGTAGCTTGCAATTTCCACATAGTCCGTGCGTGCTGTGTTCCTTTAGCGCCACAGTTTTGCTCCATCGGACGGCGCACACCCTGCTCAACTCGGTCTGTTTCTGAAACGTGAGCACAGCCATGAGAAGCAGTACACACATCACAGGAGAACTACAAGATCACGCGGGAATAAAGAGAAAAACTGCAAACATGTTGCTTTGTCTTTCTGAGGTTGCATTTTTGTTCGTTCCTGCCTCTTTTGATGTTATGTTAATAAAGTGAGAAAAAATAGGATTGTGAGTCCGTATATTGTGTTTTATTTTGAAATTGGCCAAATGCTCTGTGCGTTTCCTTGTCCGACTTCCTGTCCAGGTTGTTTTATTCTGTACAGCTTGACTTGTGCTTGCAGCAAGCTTCATCGAAAGTACACTTGCAGCGTATTTAAAAACGGAGCAGAGCAGAGTCAGACAGACCATGGCGATGGCTGTGGCGATGGCTGTGGAAACACAATCATTGACCAAAGTGGCAGCGCTGGCGGACCGCGGCGTGCACGAAGTATGTGGAATTTAGCAGTCAGGGTTTAACAAAACATACCAAAATGATGGTGCAGACAGAACACGGCACACACGGATGCAGTGGGGTCTCTGCTCAACAATGGCAGTAGACAACTGAATGATTGCTGGGTGTCTTTTCCCTGTGATTAGTTTGTGGAATTACTCTCCTAATTATCCTTATTTAATATCACAGCTTAACCCACGCCAGTGTCTGAGTGGCATTCAGAAACCTTTATGACAGTTTTGGGGAATTTGGATTAAAACTCATTTGTAATATTTTTAGATTTCCTCCTAATTTGTACATAAAACCCTAAATTAGATTGTTAGAAGACTATTGTGGATTTGGGTTTCCAGCGTTTTTAAAGCAAACAGCAGCAGCACTGTTGAGAAGTTTCCACTTTCATTAGTATTCATCTCATGGGAGAGCCCTATTTTGCATGCCATAATGAGTTTGAAGGAATTAATAAGCATCAGTTAAGCGGGATGTACTATAATTGGAAAGCTGAGCGTTTGGAAAGGCTCGTTCACACACGAGGAGAGCTACCTTCCTGCTGAGAGTCTGCACGGTTCCATTGAAGGGAACCTGGCCTGTAAATGTGGAGATGAATCACAGCAGAGAGGTGAAGCCGTGTTACAGAGGTGACTGTCTAAGTAGGAAAGTTTGAATCTGAATACACACAGAGTCTAATGAGAAAGTTGCTGGCTTGTGTGCATGAATGCGGGGATATGGAATTGAAGCAGAACAGGTGAGATGAGGATAGACGGAGAAAATCCTCCAATGTTCTCATCTAAATAAGATTTAGTCTGGGGTTAGGATTTGGGATTAAACAGATTTTTTTTATTCCAAACTCCTCTTTTAGAATTTTTATACCAAAACTTTTTCTCTCCCTTTTCAATCATACAGCTCATTCACATGATTCCTTCTTTAAAGGAAGAATGTGCAACATTTTACATGCACATAAATACAGCAGAAATCAAGTATATCCTGTAAATGTCTCTCTGAGTCATGACTGTCTACAATGAGGGAGAAATCTGAGTCTGTGATGTTGTCTGAGCCGTATCTACATCGTGTTTTCATGGACGGGAGGGTCAGCCGGCTCATCCCCTTGCATATAAAAGCTGTTACATGCAATGTGAAGCTACGAGGAAACTAAAGAGCGCTACCATTAGCCTGCTAACACAACAATGCAGCTCGATACAAGGACGATTTTGTCCGCCACAAGCTCTTAGTGCTTAATTATGGTGCGTTCCAATTTGATAACTTCTGTGTGCAAACCTGAGGGAAGAGGGGTTGGACGTGTGTCGCTGTAGGAGAGCGGAGGATTCAGTGTGGCGGAGGTGTCGCAAAACAACAGTTTGTTTTGGTTTCATGCTGGTGCTCAAGGGGGACACCTACTGGATCAAAAAAGTTGCACAATCTTCCTTTAACTTAACCCTGACATTTAAATTTACAAAGACTTCTGTAAGGACTGTAAATTAATCATTTACAGTAAACTAGTCACAGAAATCTTCTCCAAACATTAGAAATGATTAAATTAATGTCATATAAGAAGCAGAAACACAGCTTTACTGTAATTGAGCTGTCATGCAATTATTTGGGTTTCTTCCTCCTTCAGGGTGACCAGGTGTTCCTCTTTGTGTGGGACTGCAAAGCATTTTTATCACTTGGTCCATTTCCCGCAATCTGAGACGATGTCATGTATTTGATTAGCTCTAGTTTTTCCAAAGTGCAGGACAATGGTCTTTCTAAAACCTGGCCTTTAACCAGTGTTTGTGTAGAGGTGTCAATCAATCAGCACACACGTTGAGTCGAGTGCTCGCCAACCTGTCACCGTCCTGGTTGTGTATGCTACACCCCACTGCCTCAAAACAAAGACACAAGCTAAGGGGATTCACCTCTTGGCAGAATATGAGAGACGACAAAGAATTACAGCTGCAGCAAAGTCTGGGAAAGCAGTAACTCCTGGGTGAAGCTGGCGGAGGGCAACTCCCAGGATGTTTGTTTTTTTAATTATCGCGTATTAAGAAGAAAACGACTTGAAGCCACACACTGCAGGTTAGACTCCAAGAAACACCTGGCTCATATAGAGAAATGTCGATCTATGGATACATTCCTCCTGAAACGAAAAGAGGATTGCAACAGAAAAAATAACAGCAGCTAAAATATCTAAAGTCCACCACACTGTGCAGCATTCACAGTCAGCAGACGGTGGCTCCGCTCATTATTACAGACTCAGATATTGCATGACAAAATTCCTGTGGACGTATAAAATCAGTGGGCATAGTTACAGATGTGCTTGCACCTGACTCTGTTGGGATATTTACAACCTGGATAGTGTGTGCAACCAAATCAACCTGAAGTAAAGCATTGTGTTGATGTTTAAAAGCTAATGATTCTCTTAAGAGAGATATTTGGACAAACTGCCTCTCAGCATTACGGTATCATATCCCTTGTTGTCCTGCACAAACATACTCTGTGTCCCACATTTGGCCTGTTGGCACCCGGTCACTCTTTTCTCCTGTGACCCTAATTCATTGGATCTTTTCAAAACCACAATAAGAAACAGAGGCAAAAAAGTGACTTGTAGTCAAGAGGCAAGCATTGAGTGACAAAGTAATTAATAGTTGAGATGATAGAATAAAGCAGCTGTGAGATTTGACAGGAAATATACCTCTGGGGTCTGCAGGGGGGAACCATTCATTCGAACACAAGTAAAATATGAGGAAACCACAGAGAGAAATACAACATAAAAAGCTTAAACAGCTGATTAACAGGACATATGCAATATAATTTATTATTATAATAATAGTGCAAAAAATGTAGAACTGGACCAGGTTCACCCCATCACATTTCAATTCTCCAAACTCAACTTGTTTATGATTGGACTGCTGCTAAATCTGTGTTTTTCTGTGATCCTCTAAAGGTAAGTCTTACAGGCACACTGCCCGACCCCACAGTATGAGAGCGGTGATCAGTCAGGAGAGAAATCCATCAGCACTTCATCAATCTAATCAAACGACAGAGGACACACGCTGACCACAGCTTCGCCTCCTTCTCTTACTCATCTGAGGACCTGTTGAAGCGTAACGATCCCGACGGGCACACGGCTCTCTGAAAATTAAACATATACGATCAAAACATCGCCTCCATGATTGATCAGAGAGAGTACTTAAGCTATAAGCCACTCGGGGACGAGCGTCTCTGTGAATTTAAAAATGCAAAGAGGTGGTGTTAGGCGCGACGCCAACGGGAGGGAAACACTCAGCAGCTCAAAAGTCACAATGAGTGACAACTGGAGTAACTTACAGCTGCTATAAAACACACCAGGCTCATCAATGTAGAGATGAAAAATGGAGTCAGTACAGTCAGTAAGTTTGTTACTTTACGTCACGTCTTGCCTCCTGAGACACGCCCACCAACTGAACGACAGACTTACCTACCCGCCATGTTAACTAGTTTGCAGCTTCCTGTTTGGTGCTGGTGAGACCGCTCCTATTGGCTGCTGACAATGCTCACGTCATTTAACAACACAATTTGCATAAGCCAAGACTGAAGTCCTGCGATAACATAAAACATGCTTGATGTTAACAACAGTAAAGATGTTGTTAGGTGTAAAACCAACGCTAGGAAGATTACAGGGGCAAAGTTTCCTGATGGCTGTACGGTGGTGCAGTCGTTGTCGCTGTTTCCTCACAGTGTGGAGGTTCCTGGTTTGAATCCCCGCCTGACAGGAGCCTCTCTGTGTGGAGTTTGCATGTTCTCCCCGTGTATGTGTGGGTTCTCTCCGGGTACTCCGGCTTCCTCCCACAGTCCAAAGACATGCTCGTTAGGTTAACTGGTGACTCTAAATTGCCCGTAGGTGTGAATGTAAGTGTAGCTGGTTGTCTGTCTCTAAAGCTGTTTTCACATATGAACTCCGGATAATATCTAGAAAATTACGGGAGGACTGCTCCGGAGATTCTCCCGACCTAGCCGTTCACATGCACCTCACAGCTGGAGACTATCCCTGTTAGACAGGAGGGGGGGCGGGGGATTTTCTGAGGTAAGACGTGACGTAAAAAAACAACGCGGAAGTAGCAGATGAAGCAACAGAGTCCGCTACACGACGCTATAATGACAATATTTGCCTTTATATCAATGCTATGTGTAGTTCAACAGAATGACAACATCCACAAAAGAGCGGAGAACAACATACTGATGAACAGAAAACATAATGCAGCAGGTTCATTAAGTGCACAGAGATCGTAGTGGTCGCGTGCAGACACTCTATGCACCGTGCAGCGATCACAGGGAATAAACGTCACTCGAGGTGAATTATCCGGAGAATATGTTGCTGCGTTCTCACATCAGCTCACTCGGACTTTCTGCGGAAAAAAAATACTAGGGGCCTGGCAGGAGAAACTCCGGGTGTAGTCCGCGTACAAAATTTGGTTGTTTGCATTCACATATACAGCTCCTCCGGGTTATCTCCGGAGTTTTTCAGGAGATTTCCGTATGTGTGAAAAGGATTTATGTCAGCCCTGTGATTGGGTGTAACCCCGCCTCTCGCCAAATGACAGCTGGGATTGGCTCCAGCCCCCCGCGACCCCGAGCGGGAGGGTGGTAAAGGTAATGGATGGAAAGTGTCCTGATATTTTCTCGGCATGTTTGAAGAGTGCATGTGTGCAAAGATCTTTAGATTAGTTTTACACATACACATAAGTAGGTAGCATTAGTGCATAGAGTAAACACATCCTGAATTAGAGTTGAAAAGATTCCTTCTGATATAAGTGGACCGGCTTGACGTACAGCTGTTATTAATGTAATGTCAGAGCAGCTTTTCAAACTTTAAGTGGTTGTGGGAAAACTCATTTAGTCTTGAAAACAGTGACAACAGAAGCTCATGTGTCTCAATTTAGCTGACAGCTTCAAATAGCCTCGGGTTTAATGTGTAGTTTCATCATATTTGTGTTGATGTTTACTTTACTTCAACTTGAACTGCACGTCTATCTGAGCCTTTTTCAAATCAGTCAAGAATCTCTGGAAGATTTCAAAGAATAGCAAAGTACCATGTGTCACAAAACGATGCGTCTCTTTTGTCTTTTACAGCAGCGATGATGCTGCACCGCTGCTTCACAAGTATCTGTAACGTGCAGAAAGCAACATAACAAAGGGAATCCAGAGATCACAGGGACTGACAGGGGAGCCCCCCGCGGCTCAAAGACACACTGTTGAGACTCATCCAGTCCCTGCCCTGTCTGTGTGGACATGTGTCCCATAAACATACAACCATGTCTAAATAAGGTCATACATCAATCCCACTCCCCTCCCCCAAAAACTCGGCGATCAATCCCCCCCTCCCTCAGAGGTTATCAATGTTTAATTATGACACTGGTAGCAGCATTGAACTCGCTTCAGTGTGATCGTTACAACACCAGAGAACAATCCAGGCTTCTCATAATTGCATTAGCAGGAATCTGTACTTCCTTTTTAGGAGCATCTCATGTTATACAAGAAAGTGAAACTCAGTATGTGGCTCAGTGATGGTGATCCAACCAAGCGATCTGTTCAGGTGTGAGATAATTAGCACTCGTCTTTGCGTTGATGAGGACTTTCTTGCCCTTCACTTCCAACACAGCAGGATTATTGACCCAGCCTCATCAAATATACAAAAAGATATCTGTGCTTTTGTCGGCTATCATCCTGGCGTCTGTGTAAGGACGAGGATTCTCCATTAGATACAGGTCAACATGAGCGAAGTGAACTTCTGTCGAGGACTTTGCTGTCTTTATAGAAGGAGGTAGTGTCCTTAATGCTGTATGAGAGATTCTGAGACAACATATTCAGGAGTAATCCTGAAGGTCAAGGTCAACAATTGTGTTTTTGTATAAAACATCTTGAGAACTTTTGGATAGATTAACGACTAAAGAGGAAAAATGTCAAGAGAAATAACAACTTAGTCGGTTAACTTGTTTCTTTCTGGAGGATCATTAAAGAGTATTTGATGGATGCATTGATTAAACAGGTCGATTATCAGCGTCAATGTTTGTCTGTTACACTTCTCCTTCAGCGAGTAAAGGCCACGTTCAGGTTAGAGACTCTGAGGCACAGACGAGTTCAAAGAGTGACTCATTTAAGTCGATTTAATCACAAGAACAAAGCTGGAGTTCTGTAACTTTGCAAATCTGGTGGAGAAAGATAAGAAATGTGTTCCTGCATGAATGCTACAGTGCCCCACACTCAATCACGACTGGCATCAAGGTCAACACTGAGGCTGTCACAGCGAAATGCAAACAAATCTCCGTCTGAATCCAAAGAGACGTGAAAGGACAAAACGGCACCTCGTGTTTGCTGCGATTTATGGAGAGTATGCAATGCAGACATGAGTTCTGAACTCCTCTGAACCCCTTCCAGTGAGTTCATGAGCAACATGTCAGCCTAATCCTTCTCCATGAAGTGAATAAAGGCCCTATCTAATCCCGCCTCACTGGGCTATGACTGAACTGTGGGCTCTGCTCAGCTATAGGCCGGCCTCTCCCACCTCCTCCCTGGCAAGCTTCAGTACACACCAGGCATCATCCATCTCAATTTTCTCTCTCTCTCTCAAAAAAAAGAAGACAGAAATTAATCGTGAATCCCGCTTCAGCTCATCGTTTCTGTTGAGAGAAATTATTTATGAGGAAAAATACGCTAGCTTCCCGCCGGTACCTCCACCCCCCCTCAGCCCTCTGTCCCTGTCTGTTGTTGACAGTTTGATGGCGATCAGTGTCAGAATATCAGCGCTGCAGAACGGGAAGCGTAGCATGACGAGCTCCGAGAGCATGTTCCATCTTTATCACAGCTGAGGCTCTGCTGCAGCAGACAGGGTGGGGAGGTTGGGGTTTGGGGGGGGGGGGGCACTGGAGTGCAGGAAGAGGCCAGATGGAGGCAATAAAGGAAGGAAAACATGCAAAGCCATCGGGGGATGTATGAATGTGAGCAGAATAATGCACTGCACACTGAGGTAACACAGGCAGTGATATTTTAAGAAGAGGTTTAAAGATCTGAATTTAGGGACGCAAATGGACAAGAAGACGAGGTCAAAAACACGTGACCTTCTTCGGCCAACAAGCTGTGAGGCACATTCAGGGAGGCAGCTTTCTTTTACCGTCTTAATTGTTTCAATCTTGTATTTACAGAAAAGCCTTTCTAGGGACGGGTGTTACGAATTAGCATCCGCTTTAAACACTACGATACTTGCATTAGATTGCTGTTTTCAGTTTGTCTAAAGCACGAATAATAACATTAGCTTTTACATCAGAGTGTAATGTCGTGAATGACTTTGAGGGGAGACTGCTGATTTCCTCGTTCATATCATTCATCACATCAAGGCCACAAAGGCAAGACTAATGCACAGAACGTGTTGTTGTGTTTTTATAGATTAATCAGGGGTGCTGTTCTTCCAGATTTATCCGGATTCATCCTTCGTTTCCTGCTGCTTTTCAAAGCCACAAATCATATCCACGGTGTCTCCTGCTGAGGACGAGGAGTTGGAGGAGAAGGTGACAAAGCAAGCCAGAGTTTAAACAAGGGCTGATTTCTTTAACATCCTTACTTTCACCTTCATGTTCAAATCAGAATCAGTGCAAAGCTTTCACACAGAACAATAACATTCAAAGATAGGAGTAGAAGTGAACTCACTACATTTTAGGACTTGAGTCTCCAGAAATGCAAATATAAAAGACCTTCAGGTGTTGATCTTTGCCTGATGTCCTGAGATTAAGTTATAAATTTGTCAAACCAAACTCCAAAAAAAACCCAATCATTTTTCTAACATCGGATTGCATGCCTCGTCCTGCAGGTCGACTGCGTAAATCACAGATTTAGACTTCTTACAGATCTTCACAGATGAAGTTTTAATTGGAGCAACCGTTCAAACAGTTTGTTGCATTTAAATCAGAGTAAAATCATTTCATTTCAGGTTCACACTGCTGTGATAATCCTGATCACAGCCGGGAATTGCTAGATACAGTGAAGCTGCCTCACACAGCTGAAACTAAACATCGTACGTGGCGTCCATCAGAGAACCTGGAAGTGAGTCTAGTTTACAGGTCGTAGATCTGGGACCTGGTCAGCCTGGTGCTGGGACATTAATCCAGATTTAATTTCAATTACGATATTGTCTTCCCACGATCGTGGCCTTACGCTTGTTTTATCCAGGTTATGTCATGTATGTTTCAAAGTGTTTGATTTCATAGTTTGGCCACAAACAAATGTTATCTCGAGACGCTTTAAAACAGAGCAGGTGAAAGACCTTACTCATATTACAAAGACCCATCGTTAATCCATCATGAGCGTAGCACTTAGCAACATTTAGCAAAGTTACAGTGGCAAGAAAAAACGTCCTTTAAGAGGCAGAAATCTTCCAGGCTCATGATGAACAGCCATCTACCCAGACTGCGCCGGGCTTGAAAATGGGAAAAAGGGAGATGGGATAAGATCCAGGAAGAAGGATATTTATATATTTTTTATTTATTGCTTATTTTTCAGGAAATATTGGGAGGAGAGAGTTGGGGATGACATGCAGCAAAGGGCCGAGACTCAAACCTAGAGTGGCTGCCTCTGCACACGGGGTGGGCAACATAAGTTGCTGGTCCATCGATGCCCCTAGTATTCACAGTGTTAAGGGCGTTCAAGTTCAACAAATGCATGTGAGGAAGGCATTGTAACATCAAAGAGTAATCATGTTTAATAATCGTTGTGAGTATCAAAATGATGGTGGTTATGATTTTTGCCTGAATCCAGCAGCCCTATAGGTTGGCCTCGAGTAGCAGGAAGCAGCATGGAGACGACACAGTTCATGGAGAAGGAGGGGAGATTCAGCCAAAGATAATGTTAGGAACACAGACAGGATGGTGTTAGGTTCTCTGACTTTTTCTAGAAGGGTAAATCTGTGCAGGTTGTGCTAAACTAAAGCGAACAAACAAAAATCATCCCCCGGTCAAAACTGGATTAAGGTTGTCAAGGAAAAAATGACCTTCATTTCTGAATGTGGATGCAACACATGATAAGAACCATCCTGGCGTTGTCTGGTGTTACTAGTAGTGGAGATGGGGGGGGGGGGGTCAGAGATATCCTTCTATCTGCACATGTTAAGAGTTGAGGGTTTTCACGTTGGAGTTAGAAATAGATTTGCCTTTTCAGCTTTTTCTCCAGCGATCGTTTCCTCTTTCTAAGTGTGGAATGATCTGATTTATGTTTTCAGATATCTCTGTTCAGTCTGTCGTCTCTTTGTGAGCCTGTTCAAATCTTGTACAGGCACTTGTGAATTTGTTTCCCAGAGCGGCGTCATTATTATTCAATGGCCTGTTTGTGCAGAACAGTTTGTACCTTTTTCATACAAGATCAACAGCAGAAGGCTTTCTATACTTCAGGGAGCTGTCTGCAGCGGTTGAGGGAGGTTTAGAAGAAAAAGACTGAAGACGCTTTCATAAAGGGAGCCACTTGAGAATTGCAACTAGGTTGTTGTATTTATTCTATCAGCCGTCCTTTGTTCACCTCTATCTGCTATTTCTCTCTGTACTTTGTTTTTCCTCTTTTTCCACCACTCTTCTTTTTTCTCCTTTTTATCCGACATCCTGCGAGCACAGATTACGGCAACAGATACATGTGTGAAATGTGTAATTTTCCCTCTCCTTCTCATAATAGAAAATCTTAAGGAGTGCTCAGCTCGGCACTTTCATAAATGTCACTGCTTCTCCGCCATTGTCAGGCGCTCCCAGAGACACAAAATGTCAGCCTCTCTCCTCAGTCACAGCCTTTGTGAACTGTTCACATCTGGAAATGTCAGTGAGCAAACGGCAGAGGAAAGGAGCAGGTTCTCAGACGGCAGAAAGCACCTGCACTCCAGTCACTGCAAAGATCTACTGTAAGAGCTCGGTCAGCCAACGTGGACACACTCATCCACTCTGCTGATACAAACCTGTGACCCCTAGCAGCACCCGTACAAGGGAAAAGTCAAAATCACTTTCATGTTAAATTTGGCCACACGTCTGAGGAAACGGATGAGGTTCAGTTTGGAGGATTTGTCAGACTTTTCTGTAATATTACATTCACCTCAGCTGAATGCCCCCTCTAGGACCAATGGAGGCTAAATAAAAAATAAAAAATTGCCAATAGATAATGACTTCAATGGCATTTGACTCCATCCAACATCTGCCTTTGCTCAAACCTCTGGAAGCAGTGGGTGCTCAGCTTTCTAAAGCATTAAGGATACAATGAGCGGACTCTGTCATAAAGAAAGTCCAAATAAAGTCCCACTTCTGATCCAGTACAACAAAATGAAACCTTGTATTAACGGTGAAATTTTAACTTTTGGATTTTCAGCACCAGTCTGTCTGAAAACAATACTCACTGAGTGCACAGCCTCCCCTCCTCCCACGCACCCCCCTTCAAGTGCAGCCGTTTGTACGACTGAGCTCCATTCTGATGTGCAGCCCAAAGAGGATTTGGTTCCAATATTTTTCAAGATCCAATATGACCTGTTGTCAGTCTGTGAAACCTTTAGAGCAGCTTTGCATGATTAGCAGCTCAAAAGCCTGCTTATTTATCTGATACTGACGTCAGTAAAAAACCTTCATTTCAGCTTCTGCCTGAAACGCTGCGTTTCAGCTGCTGTCTTTTTAAGGCCCTCCTCCCCACGTGCCCACTTTCTTCTGATTGGCCAGCTCTCTGGAAGCCTTCATGGGGCAGAACGCTGCAGGGCGGCCAGTGGAGGACTGCTCTCCAGTGCTGGGAGAAGAGAGACTATGTAAGAGGTTTAAATGGCGTACGTAGAGGCTTGAAGCCGTCTGGTGAAATTCTTGGTTTCATATCGGGGAACTATCGCGTGATTTGCAGAACAAGTTGTTTAGCGCACTCTGCAGACTCATCCTGGGGTTATTCCAACATACGTTTACCTCATGATCTGAAACTTTGCCCATGTTTAGTTTGGGCATTCAGCATTGTAACACTATGAGTTTTAAAATGGGGATCAGCAGAACAGGTCAACTTAAAGTAATTTAGACACAAGTCTTCTCTAAAGTTTGTAAAGTCTGTTGGTTCTCCTTCATTTGTACTCTTGCGTTGACAGCCTGGGGGCGGGGATATCTGGCCTACATGGTGGCAGGACTAACAGTAGGAGAGAGGGGTGTTTAGGTGGAAAAAAAACATGTATGAAAAATGTTTGAGTCTCTGAGTGAACTGTACATAAGGTGGAGGAAGCACCATCGGTACATTTAAGAAACCCTTTACCTCCCTCTGCCTGAAAAAGCTCTCTCTCTCTCTCTCTCTCTCTCTCTCTCTCTCCACACGTCATATCAAAGATGGTGCTGGATTTCTCTGCGTCTCTGCAGCCTCACAGTGAGCCAGGTGTTTAGGGGACAGTCAGAGAGCACAGCTTTATTCTGCTTCTTATTTCAGGCTCCTCCATATCAACAGTTAGCTAATTCCCCATCTGCTGAGGTGAGCATTCAGTGGCAGCGAGGGGGCGGCTCCCCCGTCAGTCAGCAAAAAGATACAGTTTGCTTATAGCACGGGGAGTAAATCTTATTATTTCTCTCCTCTCTATCTCTCCCTCTGTGGATCTATTTGCTTAACAATGATAACAATCCCTGCAGCTTAACTCACCCGGGTTGGACCAATACTCCGAGCAGCGTGCTCGCTCCCTCTCTTTTTAATGAGCAGCTTTGGTTTTGAACTTCGCTAGAGCATATTGATTTTCTTTGCTCGGGCGAGTGTGTGATATTATCTCAGTAAAGGGGGAAAAATGAGACAGATGAGGGGTCAGGGGCACTTTCCTCCTCAGACGATTTCTCCCAGTGCACCAGCATGATGCCCTCTGACCCTCTCATCGTGATGTAATCCCGTCCGTTTAAGGGATCAGCTGGGTTCTGATGAGATATGTGCGAGTCCCTGCAGACTCATTGATTGCACAGAGGAGGAAACATCAGCCAGTGATCGAACATGTACACAAACAGCCTCTCCTCTCTGTCCATGATTCACATTAATTAAGGTGTACGGTTCCTGATGGCTCCGATGCAGAGCTGTCTATAAAGTCTCCCAGCCATAATGGGATCAATAGTGGATCTTTAAAGCTCTGAATGGAGGGTGCTCAGGTCACAAGAGTCTTGGATCTAACATGGCCCCTCTTCCTCCCTTCAATCATCCATCCTCCTTTCCTTCCTGCTGTCTTTACGTTGCATTTCCTCCACTGTGTTTTCTCTCACCAGCAGTCTTTGAATTAAAGCTGCCAGTATACGATTGTTTGTGCCAATAGCTCCTCTTCATGGCCAACAAAGAATAAGTGTTGACAGAAACTGTCAATAAGCTGTTGAGCACAGTCCGACCAGAAACACAGAGCAGAAGTGCTGCTGAAGCGTCCATCCGTTCAGTAGAGCTGACGTTGGTTAGGACTATCAGTCTCCTCAGGACCAGCTGTCCTGTGGTCAGCACGGATACTGGCGAGCCAAGACGGGCGGCAGCCACACAAACTGTCTTCACCACTCGGAATGAGAAGACAAATACAACGCACAGAAAAGTTCTCAAGACGTCTCTACGAACTCTCGTGAACTCACTGGTTTGTCCGCTTAAGAAAAAAAGTGAAGGCTGCCTCACAATCTGAAGCGATGTTTCAGCGTCTGCTCAATTTTCGTTCCACTTGGCTTATAACTCAACATTTTCTTCTCATCCCAAGTCGACAAGTACCAACACATCGTCACATCCCTTTGGCGTCTCATTCAGACTCACATGTTGCCCTGTTTCACGTCATAAAAACATTTTCTTTTCTCCCTACCTGGTGAAACTAAAACAGTTAGTTTCATCAGTTTATGGCACAAAAAACGACTTCGAAAAATGCAAACGTGAGGTCAAATATATATAATGCGACAAGGGACTCACGTTCTTTTATATATCACGTTATTAGTCCAAAGTGTTTCACAGAGGAACAAATGAACGGATAATGAAAACAAAAATATGGCATAAAAATGCACGAAAATGCAAAAAAAAAGACTAAAAATTAACAACGGAAAATACTATAAAATGTGTCTTTTTGATTGGCCAATTGCACAAAAAAGCAGACGGTTGCTTTGGACCCGGCTCTAATCACAGACTCTGTAGGACTAACTGTAATCATATCAATCTGCGGAAAGAAGGACGGGTAATTAGACGCTGTATGTTTACAGTGCAGAAAGGAAAAATGTGAAAACAAAGAGCCGAGAAAAAGAGGTTAGAGGTGCAACAGAGAAATCTACAGAACTGAAGCCGGCACATGAAGTAAACACATATTAGAACATGGAGGTGGATACAGTGATGTGTAGAGACGATGAATGGGAATAAAAAATGTAAACAGACTCAGACATGACGAGGCAGAAAAAGTCAATGAGGTGCTGCAGTGATTCACACAGATCAGTGAAAGAACAGTGAAAGTGTGAGGGAACGGTTTCAGACGTCGAGCAGACGCAGAAGAACGTAGGGTTTGATTAAAGTGTGATTTCTGTCCATGTTCTCAACTCCAACGTTGGAGGAAGAGATCGGCCTCTTTAGATGTTAAATGCTTCTGACTGTTCTCGTCTCCGACCCTTTCTGTCTGCTGTTTGCTCATCTCTCAGTGTACAGAGATTTTTCACTTTCTGATGCTGAAGTTTGGTTTGATAAACTGTAAAGATGTCGGCCACAAAACTGAGAGAATGAGATGAGACAAGTCGAGGAATAATACCTGCTTTTATTCTCCTTCTACGTAGTCATTTGATCCATTGTTAATACTGAAGTATTGATTAGAGCAGCTTTAAGTTGCATCATGAATTCAGCTTCAGAGAAAGGTCACACGTCTATCACAAAGAAATCACGGTCCGCCTTTGATGCAGCTCGTAAATAAATGAAGAGAGAAGCCGGTGTGATCAGAATATTCTGTATCAACAGACGCTTTAAAAGGAGAGAAATTAAAAAGTGAGCTCATTGACTCTTCTATGCGTGCTGTCATGTCTGGATCTCTACAATGTCTGCGATGGATGAAGGGGTAAATGGGAGAATCAAGCTCTGTGCACATCACTTGAAAGGAATCCCCCACTTTAATCATGCAGGGATTTAATCTACGCACAATTATCGTCATGTTCTGGGTTCATTTTCCTGCGAACTGGAGGCAGGATCTATTCGTTATTCAATATATCTTGAAAAGTGGGAAGGAGGAAAATTGAACTCGAAGCACACTTTTCATTTCCTGCTTCCTCTGTGAAATTGTGCAGGGTAAGAAATGAGGGGAGAGGTACACAACCTGTTTCACAGATAATGAGAAAAACAAAAAGGGGAAAATCAAATGTACAGAAGTTATATTTTCTGAAGAAGGAAAGAGCAGTGTCAACGTGTGACCTGCATTATAATGTCAGGAAAGATAATTCAGATGGTGGATGAGCCGGGCGCTGTGTGCTGATAACAAAAAGAGGAAGCAGGACGCCACGTTTTTTTAAACAAATCTCCTCGCGGCTGCAGCATTCATCTAGATCTGCTCTCAGGGTCACACTGCACCTTTATTCAATGTGTGTTTTTATGTCTGTGCAGGAGTGTGTGTGTGTGTGTGTGTGTGCAAAGCTAAAACTGAGAGGTTTAGCTGGTGCTTTTAAGCTCCTCTCAGACACATGCTTTATTATGGTAATGTACGGGCAATTTAACATGTCGCTCTCGTGTCTGAATAACGTTTATGACAGGGGCATAAAGGCAATCTTTGCAAGTCAGACCTGAAACATTTCCATAACACTACAGACACAGCCCGGGTCTGAACTGAACGCTTCCACATTAACACAAAGGCTACAGCGGAGATGAGTTTATTCTGAAAGAGACGGATACAATGCGCTGACAGTCTCGCCGAAAAAAAGAGGCGACACAGACAGAGCAGGCTGCCAGAGGAGGAAGACTGTGCTCCCAGTGTGACAGGTACACACAGAGTTACACTCCAAGGTAAAAAAAAAATAACTTGAAGGGAGAAACATTTCCCAAATATAACCAAAACACTTCCTGAATTTAAATCCAAAACTGTATGGCAGAAGCTTCTCTTTTAAGTATGTGTAACTGTGCAGAAAACTTTACCTCATGCCACGTCTTCGACAACAGGAGAAACTCTGCAGTTTAATCGATCGACTGTATGGACTGTTACTGTGCACTTAGGTCACCTGTAAGGTTCATTCATTTATGTATGTATGTGTTGAATACATTTCTGGCGATGCATTTCTTCATCTCTACATTTTCTATCTCGGGTTTCTCATTTGGCGACCTGTTCGTCTGTTGAATTGTTGTGACTGAAACGTGAATGTAATCGTCTGAATGCTGCTGCAGAGTTTGTTTCCTTTATATTATCTTGGATTCTTTTAATGACTCGGTAGGCTCTGAAGCTGAACTACCCTTCTGGGATTAATAAAGTCGTCTGCATCTAAAAAGATAACAAAATGAAAAATTGAATTCTAATATTTGAACATCTCAGTCCTGAGGTGTCAAAGGGATGCTTCGTCATGCCTCCTGTTGCTTCATACAACTCGGCACCCAGATGGATTTCCAAAATGTAACTGAAGTGATTATACTGGTTACTCAAAGTGATTAAAAATAAAGAAACAATAGGGCATGGAGCGAGAAAGCCCGAGCCACCCAAGTCCTTCCAGAGAGGGGCGTGGTCAGACACAGCTCATTTACATTTAAAGCTACAGACACAGAAACAGCCTGTTCTGAGCAGGGCTGAAATAGAGGGGTTTATAGGCATGATCAAATACAGGATCAGAGTGGATTTAGAACAAGACACTTTTCACTCATGTTTTGGGGAGCTCTGAGTCTTATTTAAACTGGTTGTAAAGGAGAATTGTATGGAACCTTTAAAAATGGGGGGGCTTAAGATCACTTAAAGGTACCTAAAAACAAACCTCCACATGTGTAAGATTGGGAGAAAACAGAACTGTCTCAGAACTGGCCCTTTGTAGGATGTAAATAAAAAACAAACCACGTATAAAGAATTAAGAAAACAGATGTTAAAGGGTTCCTTAACACAGACCTTTCCATGTGTTAAAAAAGAAGAAAACAGGTCTCAAAACATGCACTTAAGAGAGACTCAATACAGATATATATATAGCCAAGTGACAGAAAATAAGAAAACAAATGTTACAAGGTTCCTTAAAACAGACCTCTCTATGTGTGAAGAACGAAGAAAAGACATCTTACAACTTGCACCTAATCCGATCTGAATACCTAACCAAGTGTTAGAGAGTAAGAAAACAAACCCCCAAAGGTACCTACAAACATACCTCTTCATGTGTCACAATGTAAAAGAGGTACATAAGAGGATCTTAACACAGACCTAGCCATTCGTTAGAAAGTCAGAAAACATATGTGAGGGTACCTTAAAACAACTTATCCATGTGTTAAAATGGAAAAGCAGAAGTAGGCACAGCCGTTTTGGACGCCCCTCGGTTTGCCAGATATGAGAGCAGTTATCAGGTCAAACCAACAGGTGTTGCAGCGATGGAAGCGGGCAAGAGAACTGGTTCAGATAGCAGTGATTGTACCCGACCTAAAAAGCCTCTGCATGTTTCTAATAAGCTCCACGAGCAGAAACGTGCTCAAACTAGGATCAATATTGGAGATGCTTTTGAAAAATGGAGAGAGGTTAGAACGCAGAAACGTTTACAGACCGATGCAGAGCTGGCTAAACACTGAAGCTTCAGTGTCCACCACATGGTGACCTGCGTGAGCATCCACTCTAGAGAGGAGGGGGCGGGGGAGACAGCTCTCTGCAATGTTTAGAATTTGGACTGCAGTACCCATTTTAAACACTAGGGTCAGAGTTACATATTGCTCCTTTAATCTCACACATAAATACAAAAAATATTGTGCAAACACGCCCCGATACAAAGCTCTGTTTGAGCCACACGAACTGCGCTTCTCTTTTAATAATTATAAAATAGTAATAATGTATTTTTTTGTTTCATTTCTTCGTTTTGTACGCAGATGTTAATGAAGCGCTTTGACAGTTCTTGTTTTGATTACTTAAATGTATTTATTTTGCTCCATTGATTCTGCTGCTTTTGCATTATTGTTGTTGTGACCTCCATAGTAACGACTGAAAAGGTGAAAGATTGATATTTTGTGCGGAGCTGGTTTCACCTTCTCAGGAGAGCTGAAACACATTTGTCGTTACATGGAGACTGCTTAGAAGAAGGAGATTCAGTTTAATTAACCATAAAATACTGTGAATGAGTGCGTTTCAATGGAGGTTGTCAAGGAGATTCTTTTCATGTCAGATCAAAGACTATATATATATATATGTGTGTGTGTGTGTGTGGGGGGCTGGGGGGTGTGTGCGTGTGTGTGTGTGTGTGTGTGTGATGCTACCAGCTCTGTCAGGCTTTACTTTGGCACAGCCATGCTTTAGGTTTAAAGCTACCACAAGCTAACATAAAAGCTAACATCAGGTCATTAGACATCTTAGGGTTCGTGTGTTAGCGTGCTTCATTTAGCCAATACTCAGTTCATGTCTACTGAGGGGTCTGGATCTTCAGCATGAGAACTTTTCTGGTGTCTGTTTGTAGTATATATTAAACACACAGTATGTAAATTACACCACCACCAGGGGGCTCTCAATCAAAACAATAACAAAGGATGATGTCGAGGCTGGCGAGGAATCAGGGAATGATTCTCTCTGCTCCCTCCAAGCTGACCGTAGTCAAGACAACTGGAAGAGAATATGTTTACCGACGAGCTAATGTATCCATTCGGCAGCTTTCAGTAGCTGTTCACGCGTCCCTGTGTGACATCAGGTGTTTCCATGGCAACGATAAACATGTCGTGTCTGTATGATGGCCCTGTTGTGAAGACACGTGCCGTTATACAAGCTTCTCTCAGAGGTATTCTAACAATGATTTATTTTTCTCTGTAAACAGATATCTGCATGAAGGTGCAGCGAACAATCAATTTTAGATCAAAGATCAAACATTTTCATTTGAGCGACAAATCTGCTCGATGCTCTGTCGCGAAAGCCAGTGAGCGTTTAGATTTCCTGACTTCCTGAAACACATCACAAGTGATCGATCCGACCTCCAGTAAACAAACAAACATTTTGAAAGTAGTTTTCTTCTCCTCTTGAGGACAGACCTCACCAAGTTCGACCTTTGACTTCTTAGAAATCTGCATCATGATGTTGTTAAAGAAAATCAGTTTCTTTTTCAGGCTCGTACCACAGAAGTGTTCCAGAGTGAAGCTGCTGTATAACATATATCCTACTGTTGAACCGAGACGCAACAGACAAATGGGTGCAACTCAGGGAAGTTATGGACCAACAAATGATATGATTGGGTCTGCAACGTCAATGCGGCACAAGGGAAGTCTTGCATGAAAGCTGTTTAACACTAACGGCTGGCTTAATGGGAATTACAGAGAAATAAGCATCCATTCCCAGAGTCTTTAAGACGATCATAGACGACGATTGCTGCTGGGTTCTGAGATTGATAAGCAGTAAAGGCAGAGGAGAGGTGGAGAAGAATGGATGAAAGTTATGCAGGAATGTGGGAAGTCAAGCGACGCTGCTGGTTTGTTAGCTTTTACAGATGGGTCAAACAACACAGCACTTTTACAAAAACACTGTGCTTTGAGTACCTTGTTGAACAAAATGTCAAAACCATGATGTGCAGCCAGAGAACCGAGAATCCTCTTCTTGCTTTACTCTACTTATTTTAACCTCACAGCCTTTCTGCATCAGTGAAATGTTCCCAGTGATGTTTCTGTGGCTGAAAGTGGCGTTTATGCAGACCACACTAATGATTCAAAGAGGTGGAGGTTGTTGTCTCTCTTAGGGAGGAATTGACAGGACGGTTGTGTTTATTGAGCTGAGGATCTTATCAGTTATTGGATGTTCTTTGTAAACCCTGACACCTCTGTGCGTCCTCCATGTGCACATATTGTGTTTCTCTGTTTCCCCACTGCTGCACACGTCTCCTCTAAGTGCAGACACGATGAAATCATCATGTTTCATTGCACTTTCCATTTAGCGAGCCGCTCTCTGTGCTCCTCAGACGCCTCACCTCCATTGTCTCAACTTCCCCTGTAATGAAATCACGCCGCAGCCTCAAGGTCAGAGCGGGGTCGGCTCCGTGGAATCCTCTGATTCTCCATCAAAGCGGACGGCGGCCTGATTGCTTCACTCGGATCCCAACAGGTCTGTCTGGGAATCTGGGCGAGAACAAACGGCTGATGGATGGATGATGGATGCTGAGGAAAGATCCCCCTCCTCTCTGTAATGAACTTGTTTTATTTGATCCACCGCACAGAGCTAAGCGTTAACCCTTCATTCACGTTTACCTGTGAGCCAATCAAAGCCAGAGCCCAGGATCAATAAATCCAGGTGTATGGCCCTTTAATTGGCATTATGTTTCTCAGATTTTTGTCCACATTTCCAACAATCCTTTTTGCCTCCTGTGCTCTGACCTCACTCGATAAACACGTTTGTTCTTACTCGTCCTTCGTGCTCCTTCTCACCGTCTGAAATGAAACCAGTGTTGTCCTGTCGCCTCTAACAGAAGAACAACCCTGTCTGTCACTGACCTGCGCAATTATTGCTTCCTATTTTGATTCTCTAATCTGCAACTTCTATGGCGAGTGCAAGGTTACTCACTAAAACGACTTTATACGAGCAAAGAAAAGAGTCACAAGTACAAGGTTAAAGTTTGGAGACAATCACAACAACATTGTTTTTTAGTCCAAACCATGATCTTACCCTCCCTCCTAAGAGTGGGGATACATTTGCTTTTTGACCTTGCATTGGCGTGCATAACCGGAGGGTCATAGACACCACAGAGCTCTTGCTGTTTGCAAAGTAAAAAACAGACATTGCGATTCTCTCTGAGGTTATGTAAACTCTGGGATCATGGCAGAAATAAGCCACTGATTATTTAAAATGTTTACTTCAACTCACTGGAAAAACTTTAGAGACACATTGACGTGTTACCTTTTCTAACTTCACCTCAACCTGTTCCAATTTTTCATGCAAAGAATTTGTTTTCGATTTTTTTCCACACAAAAGTGCCTGTTTTGTATTCATCTGGAGATTGCTTAATTAATTGGGGAACATGCTTTATAATCATGCATATTTCTATTCAAGATTTCATTCATATGTTTAGTATTTAACGCTTTAATTCCCCTCTTTAACTAATTATTAGATCTCCAACTCTTCTCTTTAGGATCACAGTTAAAATAGATCCTGTGGGCCTTCAGACATTGGGCGATCAGCTGCTGTCGTGTTCTCTCTGCAGGTTAACAATCACTAATGAAATCTGTCTCTGCACTGACGTCTATCACACCACATAATGAAATTCTGGTTTCCTTCTCTGCGTCCTCAGTGAGCAGCTTCTGAGCCGGTTTTGCGTGCAGCGGGCGGTGTGAAAAGCTCCTCTGTGACTGCACCTAATAGAATCATCTACAGGTGATTTGTTTCAGTCCTGCGGCCGAGCCATTATTCACCGTTACCATCATGATCACTGCCCTCTCTCATCCACCCTGTCGTCTCTTTTCTCACTTCCTCCTCCTTTTTTCAGACTCCTACGGGGGTTGGTGTGTTGCTGCAGCATGTGTGTGTGTGCAGATAAAAGGCAGCCGTGTCTGCAGGTATGAGCCATGGGATCCATTATGGCCGACTAATACATTAAGAGACATTTCAAAGTGAATCACGGCGGGTGGAGAACAGCTCTCCCTCTGGGCAGGCTGAGGCATCTGTTATGACAAGCAAACCAAATCTCAGCTTTCCCCTGGATGAATTAGGAGTCACCTCCAGTCACACAACCACGCACACACATACTGCAGCTTTCTCCTCCATCTCTGACACTTCCCTCCCTGCTGCTTCCTCCTCCCCTGACACCTCCACCCTGTTCACCATTCCCACCATTCACCGTCTCTCTGCTGCTGTCACCCTACATCTTTATCTTTCATCTCCCTGTCACATCGCCAAAATACTGCTCCAAAGAGAGGAAAAAGAGAAAAGTTCAGGGGAGCAGAGAGGATATGGTGGGAACGTGTATGTGTGTGTGTGCAAAAGAAAGAAAGAGTAAAATAGACGGAGTGAGAGCGCCTGCGGCACAAATGTTGAGATAATGGTTTGGAGAGATCGTGATGAGGCCCTTGAAGGGAAAATCCCCTCAGATGGGTGGATGAGTTACCTCTCTCGTTTCATCTCTCTGACGTCCTTAAAGCTACAGGACCCCGTGCCTTTAAGTAACCCAGACAATCACAGCTACAGGGGGGGGAAAAGCTGCCCTGCACAGCCGCATGCCTGCAGGCTGCTCGAGCACATAAAAGACTCACACTCAGTCTGACTCATACATAACATCAGGAAAGCACAGAAAGAGGCCGTGAGAAATGAAAATTCAATCAGCAATCAAAGGTAATATTTCTGTCTAACTCAGAACATGAAATGCATTAATGTCCAAGTGAGTTTCCTGTTGAGGCATTGAGAGGAAACACAGTTTTTCTATTAGCAGCTGCCGCCGCTGCTGTGTGAATATCCAGAAAGGCAGGGAAATAAGCGGCGACAGAAACACTTTATAAATATTCATAAAGGCTTTTAAAAGCGGGTAATCATTTTCTCCTTTATGCATAATGTAGCTTATTTATTTCAAACATTACCGTGCATTTGGAGGAAATTGTTCCCTGTTTGAGGGAACTTGTATCTCTGGCTGTAGTTAGCAGGGATTCACAGCCAGCTGCTACACAACTGGGGAATATGTGCACCGTTTGTGTGTGTGTGTGTGTGTGTGTGTGTGTGTGTGTGTGTGTGTGTGTGTGTGTGTGTGTGTGTGTGTGTCTGTGTGCTGTTTTCACTTGTTTATATCTGGGAGCTGCTAATGATGATGGGGCTGGTTTAGGAGGTATTTACTAGTCATGCTATAGTGCCAATTCCCCAAGGCCGAGTCACACTGACACCCAACTATTACAACAACTCTGACGGGGGAACGTGCTGCATATTTATTTGATGTTTATCCTAAAATCACACCAAGAGCAAATCATTAGGAACAACCACACTTCTCTGAGACTCACTCTCATTCATGACATTCATGACATGTGAAGTAATCCCACTGATAAAGCATTTTTTCGTTTTAAGAACACAGTATTTTACTGTATAACTAAACACATGGACACTGTTTATGTGCCAAAACGTCCTTCATGCCAAACAAACGAATAGGTAGTTTTTCCAGCCCAGGAGCGTTTGAAAGACAAGAGGAAGACCAAGAAGAAGAAGAAGCAGCATCTCGACAGGTGAGGCAGCATGTGGCACACATGAACTTGTAAACGAGTTAACACATGACCAACATGCCATCGTCATATTACCGTAGTAAAACTTAAAACTGTAAATACATAGAAAGGGTGGGGAGTTGACATGTTGTCATTACTTTGCCTATCTAACACTTCACAATGTTTTAAGCAGCATGCCAGTAAATGGACTGTGGGCCTTGTTTCCGTCCCAAAAAATACAGAGGCCAAAACCTTATAGACAGAGGTGCTGCTTGTCAACAGGCAACAACTTGAGGCTCCAGGCCAGGGGGCCCCGAGTGCTGACAAATATTAAACTACAGTTGTGGCTCTAAATGTGCAAAGTTTGCAAAGACAGTATAGGAAACCTCCCAAAGGGCGCCCTATAGCTGGCCCTGCTGACTCTCGTGGCCCTGCTAAGTGGTGTGCTGTGTGTAGCTAAGCGTCACGCTATGCGTTTTACTAAGTGTCGGGCAAAGTGCCGTGCTATGCTTTGTTTTCAAAAGTCTTTTGATTCGAAGTTACTCAGTTACCTAAGTGTTTATTGTTTTTATTTATGAACATTAGAAACAAACATTTCACATCGTCGGTGTCAAATTTTTGTCACTCTGAGGTTATGCTCGCTGGTTGGAGGACTCCAACAGACTCTCGAATCACCGCTGCTTATAGGAAACAACATGCCTGCAGGTCAAAGAGGTCTGCGTGCTTGTTAACATCTCCCTCATGTTTGTACGTCCTCCCATCTGTCTTTTCAAATCTTCACACCATACCTGGTTAATTGCATTAATGATCTTTATGAAAATATTTCGCTTCACCTGGCAAATAGGAGGTGAGCACAGAGCCTGCACTCATCACCTTAAAAGGGGTACAAGGAAGTGGTCTTGATGACTGGAAGGCCCCTTTGCTCAGAGAGTGTGGTACTGACCCAGAACCAGCTCTGCCTCCCACATATTCCACCAACAACAACACCTGCTGAGGTCCAATGCATCCCACGCACACTCCACACTGACACCACCACTGCACGGACCCACCACACTCCTGACGCCCCCTCTTTCATTCACACATGCTGAACATATGAAGCTGTGTGTAAGGAAGCTTACAGTCTCTGTCATGATAGCCATATTAACACTTTTCTTCTCATGCACACACCTTCTCTAAAAGGAGAAGGTGTGTGCATAAGTGAGGCTGTGGAAACACATCGCAGGGTGTAATCTTTATATTGCTGAAGGTGGGAATGTGGTGGGAATATTTCTCACTTTCTCCGTGAGACGCAGACGCCTCAAATGGCTGAGTGTGAGGAGAATGTGGCGTGAATATCCACAGGTAGTGTAATCAGAGCCAACCGAGCCTGCAGGCAGACGAGCCCGAGCTGCTTGTGGGAGCAGGTACAGGCAGGGGGGGATTACCGGGGTAGAGGAGGGGGTCAGTTCAACAATAGAGAGATACGGAGCAGAGGGACAGGGCCAGCGGCTGAATGAGAGCCCCACACAAAGAAAGCAGCCAGCCACCCTCCTCTGTAATCCACTCAGAGAGCGCAGCACAGCTTCCAGCACATCTCACTGGCTTTTCTCCGCCGTGCCAGCCTTCACAACCAGAACCAGACACATCATGCTGTACAGTGTGTGAACAAGTTTAACGGCTTCCAACAAAACCGCTTCAGCATCGCAGAAACTTCCCTGGACCTTTTCCCTCTAAAAGTTATAATTTGCACATAGGACATAGCCTACAGCTTTGCAGGTTGACAAAAAGTTGCGAGTATGGACTGTCAAAAAAATGTTTTTTCCAGTTCCAGTGTTGCTGTTTTCTCTGAGTAAGTTACCCAGCTAAGGTTAACGATTATTTGTTATTCTTCCACCTTGTATTTGTAACGTCTTAAGCTGAGGCTTCTTAACTTTCTGTTTGGATGACAACATGCTTTCATTTTGAACAAAAATGAGGAACTTCAAGTAACTTAATAACGGACAACAAATAAACATGCTACAGGTCAAAGGTTATTGCAGTAAAAAGTTGATAATGTAAAGAAGTTAAATGTTGTTTTTTAAGCCCTACTGAAGAGACAATCTTTGAGGACAGCTGTGACACTCTGTCTTCTACAGGTCCGGTATTTGTGAGACTTTTGCTCCCTCAGACAATAACGTAAATAACTGGTGATAAAGTGCCAACCTGAGGACGACCTTTGAACCTGAGTATTCCCCAATGTTGAATGGCCTGCAGTCAGATGCCACCCATTTACACTGTAGTTAACTTCTTGGATTTAGTTTCATCCACAGGTCAGTGGCAATTTGCACACTCTGAATATTGCTCTGCAGGCTTTGGTGATGCAGTTTCCCGCTGACATCAGTCCGATTAGCTGTGACTGCACGCTTGGAAGCTCGTAGGTGGGAGCTCAAACTCCAAAGCTCTTCAGTGATATTTTAACTCTGTTCGACACAAGGTGCTATGACTTTTGACTTGTCCACTGAGCCGTCCTGGAGTTTTTTTTATGTGAATTGAGCCATTCAAAGGCTAAGTAGTCCTTTTTTTTCTACATCACTGCAGGAGCACGAAGACACTACGGCTGCTTAACTACAGTGACAAAGAAAGGGACAAAACAGCACGCAATGAGTGTGATTAAAAACAAGCATGAGTTCATTTCATTCATCTAATCATGTGGAGCGCGATGACACTGATAGCCTCGTTTGGAGCACAGTGCATGTAAAGTGAGGACTCTCAGAGTTTGAGAACAATGTGCAAAGCTGTCCCTTTTTCTCATCTTAATTTATGACATATGAAGGAAATCAGATGACGTGAAAGGTTGATTTGTCGTCAATATTTCCAGCAATCTTCTGCTTCTAAAATCAAAACTCTCCTATTGTTGATCCAAAGGTCATGCATTAGAAAGCTGTTATTTTGAAATTTGATCAATTCCACCTGGAACCTCGACTGTTTTTGAAGACTTTAACAAATCATCTGTTTTCTCATATTTGGTGGAAATTTGCTGCACAGATTCAATTCTCCCCATGAAGACAAACAGGAAGTGTTTTAAACATGAGTTCGCCGTTTTGGCTACTTGTTTTAGGAAGAGGAATATACTTTTATAGAGGGCTAAACATTGGAGCATATTAATGAATATGACATTTTAAACTCACACTCCTCAGAGGATGAGCACGAGTTTAGGAACTGATTTTTCCTTTTGGGGAATATTGCGGTGGGAAAAGAGTATTTGTTTGTGCACTGATTTTTTGTGCACTGACATTTTGTGTAGAGAAGACTGCCTTTAAATCTACCGTGAATCTGTCATTTAATTCATTATTCAACGAGGTGTCTCCAAGCAAAACCCTGAGGAAAAAGGTCTCTTCACTATAAACGCTTGAAGAAAAGGACAATGATTGATTCTAGTAACACAAACCTCTCACATGTGACAGGATGAGGTCAGATTAACACGCTCACCTTCATGATATTGATTTAAAAACTGTCAATATTAAACAAATAAAATCTAAGTCTGCTGTGATCAAAGACCAGTATCTCTGTGATGAGAATGATCTTTTGAAACGGTTTGTGATGCTGCGTTCAATGACCTCATCACAAGGTGCAGACAGAAAGGGAGCGTGCAGGTTTTTTTAGTGACAAAGATCTCCCAGGAGAGCTGTCTAAGACATATGTAGGACAGAGGAGAGATTATAAATAGAAGAGGTAAAAATAATCGACACAGGAGTCGTGTGACACAACGCAGACAGACTGCCGCTCTTTGTTCTTGTTCAGTTAAACAGTCCCTTCAGCAGAGGAACAGGCATGTGCATCTCCGTCTGACAGGAGACAACGGAGGGAAGAGGAGGAAAACAAAGCCCATGTATAGTGAGGAGGGAGTGGGGGGGGGGGGGGGGGGGGGGGGGGGGGGGGGGGGGGGGGGGGGGGGGGGGGGGGGGGGCAGAATGAAGGTTGAGTAATTGTCTTCAATTCTTAATATCCAAGAAAACATGCTCGTCTAAGTGATTTTCACCAGCGGGGGTTTGTGCCTAACGCTTGCTTGTCTCCTCTCTGGTCGGTAAATCAGATCTGAGTTACACACAAACACACACACGACACAGCAGAAGACAGTGGGACATGGTGTTGTTATGAAAAGTGCAGAGAAACAAAATGCACAGCGGCTCTGTTGATGCACTTTCTAGAAATCTGCTGTATCCTTCTGCAGAAGAGAAACAGGGTTAAACGAGTGCATCAGCCCAAAGGGAATACCGAAACCACTGCAAGTAATCTTCCAATTTTTGGAACAATTTCCACCAAAAAGCATCAGACGAATTAATTTCCCGTAAAAAAAAAGAGAAGAGACCAGATTTGTATCTGCAGTTCTCTCTCTTCTCTGTATTTAACAGAACACATGCATGTGACTTGCTGTGCCTGAGGGTGTGCAGGGAGGCAGCACCATCAACAACATTAAGGCACTTATAATAATTCAGGAAGTAATTACAAGCTCAAGCGCTTTATTAACAGTTCCACTTTCCTCCCTGTTCACACGCCGGAGGAGCAAACGTGGAAACTAAACATTAACAAGGCAGGCCTGTAAATAAAGTCTGCTCTGCTGGGGCTGCTTGGAGAAATATGGGAGTATGTTTGTGTAATATTCTACCTGTGTGTATATCTCCAAGTATATTTTACCTATGGCATTAAACGTATGTCGACATGAAGCTCAGGACTTTTTGATATATCTTTCTGTATGTTGCATGTTTGAGCAGATATGTGTTTGCATGTTTGACGTTTATCTGTTAAGTTTGTTTTGATATGTTTGGGATCTTCTCACAACATGGAAGCAATGAATGTTTAGCTTTCTAGAAGCAAGGAATAATTAATTAAATGCAACTAAAACATTATTACTGAATCAAGGTACTGACTAAATATGTTTTTATTTGGACAGGACAGGGGGCCGAGTAGGAAATCAGGAGAGAGAGAGAGAATGACATGCAGGGAAGGAGCCGCAGGTTGGACTTGAACCTGGTCCACCCACTTGGAGGGCTATAGCCTCCGTAAATGGGGGGCGACCTCACCACTAGGAGGCCATCAACACCTGGAAATATGGATTTTGAATATCAGACAGCCCACCCACCACTAACATTTAAGTCCGGTCTTGTCTCAAACACAAAAACAAAACTTGCAAAAAAACAAAACAAAAATGAATGAACATGAAGACCACTTCCTCTCTGAAAGGCTCAGCCCGAGGTGTTTGAAATGGCCCTGCTTCATAAAACAACAACACCACAAGAGAGTGCACAGATCCTACAAGCAGGATGCTGGAAATGTAATGAATTAAAATGTGAAGGTAAACAGAAGAAACAATCATAAAAGAAAATAGAATTAAACAAATGACTTTCCACTAAGCTGCAAGGTTATCTTAAGCATATGAAAGCATGTCTATCTACTAAAGAAATATTATATAATGTTTTTAAAGGTCACACATTCTCCTCTTCTTCAGTGTAAATAAGTCTCAGAGCTCCTCAAAACATGTGTGTGAAGTGTCTTGTTCTAAATCCACTCTGATCCTGTATTTGATCATGTCTATAAACCCCTCTATTTCAGCCCTGCTCAGAACAGGCTGTTTCTGTGTCTGTAGCTTTAAATGTAAATGAGCTGTGTCTGACCACGCCCCTCTCTGGAAGGGCTTGGGTGGCTCGGGCTTTCTCGCTCCATGTCCTATTGTTTACGGTGAGAAGGCAGACTCAGAGGGCAGAACAAACACCTAGCTGTGGGAGTGTCACCCACCTCGGTTAGGGGTTACTGCCCTTTGTGATGTCATGAAGGGGAAATCTCCAAACGGCCTGTTTGAGCACACATTTTCTGAAAAGTGGAGCAGGCAAGAGACGGAGAGGATGGACTTTTCTAATCATTGGGGGTTTGTTGTTAGAACAACATGGTAAAGTGTATTTTTACATAATATGTGACCTTAAACATAAAGGTTTTAGAGCTTTATATTGATTTTAGGTTCTGTTGTTTAGCATACACTGATGAAAATGGGGTTAAAAATAATAAGAACCTCATCAGTACCTATTTTAAGCCATGAGCTTTCTCCTCCGCAAAAACGGTATTTTCTGCCAAATCATCTCAAAACCTGAAAAGAAAGCGTTAGGAAAAAATCTTACTTTAACATTTAAACACAAAGCAACATGACAAGTGATCAGACTTCCAATTAGAGCATATCTTTTTCTGCTCCAGCCTCCACTCTCTAACAGCTCCGTCTCATTACTGACGAAGACTTTTACTTGAGCTCTTATTTATGGAACACCAAATCAGTGGCAATTTGTCTTTCCTCATTGGTGGTAATAAACAGACGATGGATCACTCCTGTGGGCACTCTGCAGCAGCCAGCAGGCACTGTCAGCTTTTTTATACAGATTAATAGAGCGAATGAAGACAGGCGAGTGGTAAGCGTTAGCATTGCTCAGTTATTCACCATGTCACCAGCTCACAGTGATGCAGTAATACCACTCAGTGGAGTCCCCTTTGTGCTCTGCTGCCTAACAGGCTTTCCACACAAGGACCGAGATCAGACGACTTCAGAAGGTTTGGACTGTGAACGGTTCAGACCAGCGCTCTGAAGTAAAGGTGTTTTTTTAGTTCGGCACAATTAGGCCTGGGGCATCTGGGGCAGCGATGAGTCACAGCACAGGTAAACTGAGAAGAGAGGAAAAGTAGTGCAGCAGGGGATTTAATGCTGAGAGTGTGTGTGGGACAGAGGGACTGGAAAGACATCCCATCATGGAAGAAAATTAAATCCACTTTGATGTCACGGCTAGGTTTATTCAAATGTGGTTCAGCCTGTTCTCTGCAGACTGATTCAAGGAGAATAAAGTCAGAGTCAGCTTGACCATCATGGTGGGGGAACACCTCACTCAAGGGACATTTTGAATTGTTGTGTTTTGGTGTTGAGTGGAGTATCCTTAAGAGGGATGATGATCCCAGCCTAGTCGGTAACACGTTAAAATTCAATTTCACCGAATAGTCTAAATGCTAGAAAACAGTCAGAAAACAGTCAGAATTTAGCACATTTTATTTCAAACTGTCTGCTGCTAAACATTTAATTTTGTTTGTGGCTAACGTTAGCAGTGCTAGCATCGCCAGGCTTTGGTCCTCCCTGCAGGTCAACGTCCACGCACTGCTGATGAATGTGGTTACGCATTGCTCCGGTCGATTTGTCAATTCAACTTTATCTCCGTTTTCTCTAGATCAAACTACTGCCAAAACCGCAATGCTCCCACAAGATGCTATCAGCTCACTGTGCTTGTTTACATCTGGGTTGTAGAGCGAGGAGAGCAGGTCCATTAACCGGAGCTACAGCTAGTCCATGGCTACAGCCCCGGCTACTGGTAGGCTGCTACATTGCAGTTTGAGCACAACATTTGACCCACATCTAAGGCCCAAATATGAATGATTCATTTAACTAGTAATTCTGATGTCAACTAGCGAGAGTAATGACCTTTAACCGTTTGCTCAACCAAACATGCACGTCCCTCGTCCTTAAGAGTATAAAAACTCTCTTTTTCAGCTTTCTTTTTCACATCCAGCATCCACTTTGTGCAAATAGCAAGCTCACTTGAACCCCTGTTAGTGCCAAGAGGTGTGTTGGTCTTAAACTGAGGTGTAGTCAGGTGCGCAGGTGGCTTGTTCCTATCTTGTCGACACAGAAATTGCAACGTCTTAGACCACCTTCAACCTGGTCTAAAATTGAAAGTACATTGCGCAGTTCTTTTTTAGCTATTTAGAGGATGCTTCAGTAAGATGGAGATCGAAGTTAGTTTACAACGCACATCCACTGAGCTTGTTTCACACACTCAGACACTCAGCAGTGAGCCTCCTCCTTCAGGGTATATAACTCCGAGCATCAACATATCTCATACTGTGGCCTGTATATATTGGATGTTCAGGCACACAATGAAAGAAGAGTACTCTTAACTTCAACCTTTGAATGAAAAGACTGAAAACTGCTGTGTAAGTAATCACACACCAGCCTGCAGGTGCACCGGGTGGGCACTTTGAAAGTTTGATTATTCAGCCATTAGCGCTGTTATTTAATGTTTCAACCACAAAGTAACTGAATAATTAACAGCCAGAGAAAGACATGCAATAACAATTACCATCATAAAAGAGTGAAATTTCAGACTCTTTAAAGATGCAAGTGAATGCATCATGGAGATGAAATTATGACAAAATATTTAAAACAGTTTCTCTGCTGGACTTTTTGAACTGGAGTTGCCAGAAGTCTTTTCCAAGTGAATACTTGAAATAATGTACTTTATCTTTACATCCTTAATTAGCACCAAAAAGCACTCAATGCTAACACAGACCAGCTTCCACACAAACGCTAAAAGGTTGTTTCACGGCCATTTAGATTACAGCTAATCGGAATCACAGATTGCTGGATCATGTAAAGCCTGTTTGGCAAAGCCCGAGCGTTCTCCGCTCAGAGGGGACCGGTGCTATGAAAACAGGTGATTCAGCCCAACGCTGCACTAATCTGAATAAGTGCCACTTAATTCTGAATGCTGGTGTTATATAAGGCTTCAAACATCCGGCTGCTTCCAACCCACAGGGCCGCAGACTGCACTTCACAAAGGAGCAGCTCAAAAAAACAAAAACCTGGAAACTGCAGCAGCATGGCCAGAAACGACTGCAGAGTGTCCAACATTTAGCAGGAACACTTTGTGTGTCTCTCACGGTAACACAAAACGTTCAAGCTGCATTAATGAACATCAGAATGCATTTGAAACTTCTCTCCTGCATAGACACCAGCTCTTTATTAGGAACCAGAACATATTGAACTTTATTTAAAAGATCATCAATGCAGATTTATTGGCACTTCCAAGTTCATAAAAAGTTTCATTGGTCTTTTTATTTTTATTTTTAAGAACTTGTGCATGATTTACTTTGAAGTAAGAACATGAGATTTCACCTGAGGCAAGACATCTGCAAGTTGTGTGCTTGCACCAAGCATTCACACATTAGCTATCTTTGACACAGCATTACTTTATTACTTTGAATAAACGATCAGCAATAAATGATAAAGCACATTTAAAGTTGCTTTGAATATGGTCAGATCTAATTAGGTGTTAGAGTCAGGCATCGTGTCTGTAATCATGTCAGACTCTTAAAATAATCTGAGCCTTTAATTATAGCAACAACAAGCACCTTCAGTGGATGTTATTTATTTTGGGCATGAGCCCCAAAGCATCGTGTTGCAGCCTGACACACAGCTGCAGGATAAAAAACATTTTAAATATCTAAATTTCATTTAAATTGAAAACGTGTCTGTCTCTCCTAGAGAGCAGAGTCCATGTTTAAATAGAAAACAGAATGGAAATGCATCGCAAGAGAAAGTGACCAAGAGTGGAGTTAGGCCCTGAGTCCACCTAGCATTTTCTTAGGCAGTAAAGCGCTGACTGTGAGCTCTGGAGTGCCTGGATGAAGCGCTTGTAAACTGAAAATAAAAGTGATGCACTTGTGTGATGTCTCTATGACAACAGTCCCTTAAACACAGCAGCTGTATGACCCACACTGCTCTGATTGTTTTTTCCTTCACTTCGAGCATCAAACGGAGGATGCTCGTCCTCCTATTTTGTCTGGACACGGAGCGAGGAGGATGTGAGTACAGGGTACAGTCTGTAGGAGACACAAATATGGGGAATATTTTCAACTTGAAGTGGGTGGAGAGGCCGCACAAAGAAGGGGGTGCGCTGCTACTACAAGCACTCTCTCCTCATTGAAAACAATTGAAAAAAGACGCTGGCGTTCAGAAAACTACGCCAGATGGACACAAAGCCTTCAAGTACTAAAAATTATCCAAATGATCACAATTCAGTCTGCAGTCTGTTCGACAACACAGCTGCAGACACTGTGATCAAATCAGCACTTATACTGTCCTTCTCTTAAAGCAAAAAGAACGCCATGTTGACCTCTCTGAAGGCCTAATAATCTCCACAGTCAGTCGCACCAGTTTGGAGATCAATAAAGGCCTGATGATGGTTCAACAGGGGAGATCACAGAGTCTCAATCAATCCCAGTTCTCCTGCTGGGAGCATAAATATGAGCAGCACATTTAATGCTCATCCAGTCGTTCGCTTCGAGACATGTTGGCTGCAGAAAATACATTCTGAGCGAGAGAATGGATGGAATAGAACGACCTCTTGGTAGGATAATGACGCCTTTCACCAGAAGAAAACACGGATGTCAGGCGGCGTGTTTGAGTAAACTGATTTCCATTCATAGAGCCATGCGTCAAGTGGCGCCCAATTTCAAGAGACGATTTTTTTGATATTGACATTTTTTTAAGCTACTCAGACGGCTATTTGTAGCGCCATTACTTCCCAACATTTAATCTAACAATGTTCAGAAATTGAAATGCTCTTCATAAATAAGTTGTTGTTGTTTTTTCATGGAAAAGATCACGTTATAAACCGTGCAGTACGTATGCTAAAATGAGCCACAAGGCGAGTTTGAGAGGTGCTTAAAGCCCTGAGTATGACATCGGCCTTGTGTCTCCTGCGGTGGTTTGGAGCGTTGGTTGTGCACGTTCTCAGAAATGAGTGCTACTTGTCAACGAGATGCAAATGCACGTAACAAATGGAGCAGTGTAGAGTTGTATATATGAGACCGGAAACTTACAACATCGGAGATACCAGAAGTTTAGAAGAAAAGTTAATAGATAAGTCCGCAACTACCCGCACTATGGTGTGTTTTTGCCGTTGTAAAGCGACAAACATGCGTGCCAAAATAGCTGGCGACAGATGATCTCTACTGTTTTACACCGTCTGAGTCATGTGGTGCTCCCTCTAGAGGAATCCTCCAGTAACACGCGTTGTATAAAGGCGAGCATGTGAACATTTACGTTCATGAAGCAGCAGGTTGTCTACGCGTGCACGTGGCTCAAAAGCAAAAAGATTTGAGCCCTTAGATGTGAAATCAATGAACAATTTTAAACACAATACAATATTCTGCTTACAGCCCTGAATTATGTACAAAACGCTGCTGCAAGATTTTTAACAGCTACTCGCCTCCCTTCACTGGCTCCCTGTAGAATTTAGAATCCATTTTCAAACGCTATTACTTGTTTTTAAGTCACTGCATGGTCTAGCCCCCTCTTATCTAACAGAACCTTTAACCTCCTACACCCCAACACGTTCACATCGGTCCTTTGAGTAGCCTCTCCTCGTATTATTCTTTTTCTTTATTTTAAATGTCTTTCTTTGTTGTTGCTGTTTTTACGCCTTGTCTGTAAAGCACTTTGGTCAGCCGAGGCTGTTTTAAACGTGCTATACAAATAAACTTGACTTGTGTCCTTTACATGAAGGATTTGTTCAGGCCTTCTGAGGTTATTTGGACATTCATTTTCACTGCACTGAGCGACACCTGTTTACAGTCAGCTCTGTGTGTTTTAAACCATCAAGCAACCACCCAACAGTTAGTCATGCTCCACTTCATCCCAGCATGTGGGGTTTGAAGTGTAAAAAGAAAGAAAAGACGAAAGAGAGAAAAACACAAAAATTATTCTTCTTTTGATTTAAGTGTTAAAAAGATATTTATAGCAATGTTAGCATGGCAGATATGAGTGGGTCCATTGTGTTTGCTGCACTACTGTGGAGTTTGATTTAGTATCTGTGTCGGCTAAGGTCTATAATATGAGAAGTGTGGCTCATTATACGCTGTAACATCAGTGTTAAACAGTGTCTGTCATGATTAAACTGCACAGAGGTAGACAGAGTGTGTATCCTCAGCTCCTTTAATGGGCCTCCTCCTCCTCACCTCTCATAATGTGCAGTCAGGTAGAGACAGGATGCTCCATAAAGTGCGCTGGACAGGCAGAAGACTCTCCGGATAAAAGAAGACAAACCCTACAGGTCCTCAATCAATACAGCTGGCATCAATATTCCCCGTCTCACTGCCCTGATACCAGGCTGCTGTTAACTAACAGTCTGACTGCTCTCAGTGTGTGTGTGTGTGTGTGTGTGTGTGTGTGTGTGTGTGTGTGTGTGTGTGTGTGTGTGTGTGTGTGCAGCCATGTTTGAAAGGAGGACCAAAATAGAGCGGGGCAGAATTTACACTCAATATGGTATTGATTTCATTCTTGCTCATTTCTCATGTCTGCAGCAAGTTTAATTGGATCTACCGTATCCGCACGGCGAGGATGAAGACGGAGCAAACACAAAGAAAAGCTTAAAACAACCTACACAGTAACTACTCGTTCTGTAACCATGACTGCCATGCTTTGATAACCCCGATGGTCGTTGTGGTGTGTCGGCCGCAGTTTAACCGTTATGGAGAGGATCAATCTTTCTGCGCCACACACAATATCTTGCAGTGGTTAAAAAATCAAGAAGTCTTTAATAATGTTTCTTTCTCCGACGCCCCAACAGGCCGAACGATTCCTCTGAAATATCAAACTTCAACAGACCACAAGCCCAATTACAGCGGATGATTCTCCGTTATAAAACTTCAGGCTTTTGCTTCCTCTAATTAATAAGATAAGTTGGAAATTGTATTCAGCGCAGTACTAGCAATCTTGAATAAAGTGATTACCCTATTGCTGTATTTCCAATATGGCTCCAAGCAAAATAAAATTCCATCCATAACTGCTCCAGATGAGCTCTTTGTGTGCAGTATCGCTGAAGCAATGAATAAATATTCAGAGAGCAGCTGGAGCAGCAGACACATCAACAAGCAACAAGGAGAGAGAGAGCGAGGGCCTTTTATTTTTCATCAGCAAACATGGAAGAAGCAAGAATGGAAATCAGACTGAAATGATCAGTGCCAGGCAGCTTCAGGATCATGTTGCTGACTAGAAGGACGACCAATCAATCAATCAATCCATATCTGTATAGCACCGATTAATAACAGATGTTTTCTAAAGACACTTTACAAAAAGAGCAGGTCGTACTGTTTTCAATCATAATCCATCATGAGCACTAAGCAACATTTAGCAACGTTAAATTAACTTCTTTAAAGAGGCAGGAACCTCGAGCAGAACCAGACTCATGTTGAACAGCCATCTGCAGAAACTGAGGTTATAACCACTACGGCCACGTGTGGCGTTTTTTTCAGAGCTTTTTTCAATTGTTTTTAATGAGTAAAGAGTGTTTGCAGCGGCTGCCCGGAGAAAAAAACGCAGCACCCAGCGTCTTTTTCAAAGTGCTCCATTTTTTTTGTGCGGCCAGTTCGTCCTTCAGTTCATCGAGTGTCCGCTTGAGGCTGGCTCCAAGAACACCGGAAGTCACACGACAGGCAAAAAGCTGTTTTTACAGCATAAATTAACATGTTTACAGCCTGATACAAAAAACTAAAATAGGTCTGATTAGTTATTATCATCACTGACACACACTGTAGCCTACGGGGTGGATTTAAAAAAAAACAGCTCCATTTTGATTTTGAAAACAATATGTGTTATCCATAGTTAGGCGATTAGCTGACATGATTGACAGGTGGGCGCTGTGTAACAGTTTGTCAGGAGGCTTAAAACCCGCCTCAGCTCCAGCTCTCAGCCTGTCGTTAGGTTGACTGAAAGTTAGGGTGAGACGGGATTTCCAACATGGCTGCTGCTGCCGATGAGCCCCCAGAGCCCCCTGCAGGAACAGATGGGTGACATCACTCAGGCTTCATCCATTAATATTTACAGTCTATGTGTTTTGACACATTAAAATGCTGTTTAAACATCAGCCTAAACATCATTATCTATCAACAAAAATAGAAACAGTAAATCAGAGAGAAGAAAACAGTGATATAGGCAGTCGGTTAAAAGGGCATGGCGACGAGTGACCAGAGGGTCAGCCACTTAAAAAAAAGGTAAAGGATCATTTGTAAAACAAGGGACCATATTTAAACACACAGCTCGGTGTGGCTGTGTAGTATTTCCAGCTTTTTCCTCACTGTCAGGGTGAGCGGTGTTAGCAGGTAACAGATGGCAGCCTGATCGCACTGCGCACTCTCTCAGATGATTCTTCATTACCTTTAAACAAGTGTGAGGCAAATGTCCTGCAGCCAACGCTATGCTAATAAGACTTCCTGCTGAATCCAAGGCCTCCAGCTCCAACATATGGACACGCAGACTCCTCGCGTTATTATGCCAAGATGAGGAAGTACTTTGTGCCCCGTAGCCAAATCCGAGAGGATCTGCACTTTCTTTTTATAACTCCCTCGCCTCTCCAACCCCTCCCCCACCAGCCCACATCATAATTCTTAGTCTGCAGACTCACTGTGTGCTCAACTGTTTCCACGCTGTGGTAAAAGGAGGGCAAAGTCAGGGTGATCCATTATTTTGCCCGTTTTACCCTGCTGGTTTGCTCTGATATAAACTGCTAAATATTTTCGTGACTCCTTGATCCCCCTCTACTGCGCACGTTTGTCAAAAACTAACCCGTCCCACAACAGTCCAGATTAAGCTCACATTCCCTATGCGTAGGTGAACAGTCCAACGCCTGCTTCGCGATGAATAAACAAGCCGATATCAATGGATCGTTGTCGCTACCAACGCTTGGCTGCAACAATCCAGTTATCCCTGTTGTAACTTTACTGACACCTCCTGCTTAAAACCCCAAAAACCAGAAGAATACCCATGCATCCAAGAATATCAAGGCTTTTGATAGTATGAAGCGTTAACGCCGGCAGCGCCCCCTGCCTCAGTTTTAGAGCGTTTGTCACCGGAGCTTTCTGATGCTAAGTTATGATAGTTGTCTTACAGCACTTCCTCCTCCCTCAGCAGTGACCGGTACGTCTGTTTTAAATTGGTCCGTACACGTTTCATATTTGCTTTCAGTCATAGAAATAACAAGAAAACACAAAGACAATGTAAAGGAATCGTGTCCTGACATTAGCAGCAACTTTAGACCTGGAAACTGTTCCCTCGGAAAGACGAGTCAGATTAGTTCCTCCTCCGCCATTGCTGCTGACAAAGCTGATCTCAGAAGTCCCGCCCCTTCTTAACTTTAATTGGTCCGTGAGGGAGAAGTGACCAAGAGAAGTCCAGCGCTGTTCCAAAAGTTAAACTGGTTTCAATTAAAGGCGTACAACAAGCAATTTACCATGACATTTTAAATTATGATCATTATTTTTCATTCTTTTCTCAACATGCATTTCAACAATTTGTCAATTTAACAGGAAAATCATTTAAATTGATCGATATCATTTACAGACTGCTTACTAACAGTGGTTAGATAAGAACTAATAATCTATCGTGGGGATTGTGAAGTCTACAATTCAGCATGTTAGCATAAGTGCGTCAATTAGAAATCCAAATAGCATCAGTGGCAACATAAATGACCTACAGAGAGCTTTAGTGTTTTCCTTTTAAAATGTATTTTTGGGCTTTTTATGCCTTTACTGTAGAGGCAGGATAGAGAGTGGATAGAGTTGGAAATCAGGGAGAGAGAGAGTTGGGGATGACGTGCGGGAAAGGAGCCAGGTCGGATTCAAACCTGGGCCACCAGGACTGCAGCCTCCGCACATGGGGGTGCGCAAACTTAATACTATGCTCCTGGCGCCCAGAGCTCTAGTTTTTATGCAGTAAATGCCTTTTGAAGGCTTTTCAAACCCTCGAAAAGTAAAATATCACTCTAATATCTGCCTGAAATTTGTCAAAAATGATGCAGCTTTGATTTATTATAACATCAATATTGACATCAAGCTTTAAAAGCCTGTTAGCAGCTCTTTGTCTCGTCCTCCTCTCATGTTTAAATTCAGTAAATGTATTCATTTTTCTGCCTCTTCCTCTCAGAGTTCCTCCTCTACATATGAAACAGTTCCCTCAGCAGTAGTTATCCGAGCGCTGGATCAGTGTTTTTGGATGCTGGGAGGAAGATGAAGAAGGAGACAGGCATTGTGCGGTAATGACGCTCGCTGAACAGTAAGAGAGAGGGATGATGAGAGCGCCTTTTTCTTCTCGCCTCCCCTCTTGATCCTTTCCTTCTCAGTGTCTCTGCGTCGCCTTCCTCGCTCCGTCTGGATTATAGACACCAAGCTCTTTCAGTTATACTTTATCTCTCAATTCCCACAGCAGTTAAAAGGCAAAGGAGGAGATCACAGTCTTCCTCCCCGCTCTTCCCTCCCTCGTTTTTCCCCCTCTACTGTAAGCACACAGACATTATCTCAGTTAGGAGGCTGTGGGTCAAACACTAATTTCTGCACTGGAGCTTTTAATGTTTCCTGGCATCCATTATGGAGAGCGAGCAAGAGAGGCTGGTGATAATTAGGCTGGAGGAGGGAAGGCATTTTTACAGAACATGTAATGGTTATTATGGAAGAGGTGAGTGAGGGAGAAACAGTGGAGAGAAAATACAGCTGCCGGAGACGGAAACTGAAAGGATACAACCTCAGCTGTGAGTAAAAAAACACAATTAGCAGCAGCAGGCTAAACCCCCCACACGTCTGCAGGTAATCTAAATATTTCCTCTGTCCTTTAAACACTTTGTTGCTCTGTCAGTGAATCTGCTTCCGTCTGTCTGGGACCTTTCTTTATTCCCTGACCCCCCCCAGGAGTCAGAAGGGCTGAGACGCAGCACTTTGTGTTTCCTCCTATCTGAATCAATTCACAGCCAAGAAAAATCAAACACCATCTGTGCTGGACCGCTTAAATTGGAGTGCTGTGTCAGCCCAAGCCATATAATATCAATGCTGTTATATGAAACTGGTTACTCCCTGATATGTTGCTCTTTGTAATAAGTGGCTCCACATAAGCCCATCACTTCACAGAGACATAAATACACAGCTCATATTCTCACTCCTCAATCTACATTTACCGCAGCTCGGTGAGGGGCTAAACACTCTAAAATAAAAAAAATTAAGTCTCTGGTGTTTTAGACTCCATTCACTAGCTCAAGGTTTCTCAAAGTGGAGGTCCTGATCCCTTTGGGGGTCACCACAGGGCACAGAAACTTGAAGGCAAGAGGGGGAGGTTAAACAAAAATTAAAGGTGGAGTCAGTATTGTTCTTTACAGCTTGTAAACACAACATTCAAATTGGACCCCTCCTCCTGGGCTCATTGACCCCAGAAGTTCACACTCACTGCAGCTACACTGCAAGCTAACGCACGCTAGCACATGCTAACAAACGGTGTTTGTTACCAGAAAGTAGACCAACTCCAGGTCTGCGGGTAAAAGCCAACACAACCCTTGTTTTAGAAGCTCTATCCACTTGTCGTTTCGCCTCACTGTGAAACTAAATCATGATGACTGTTATTGTAACTGCTGATTATTGTTAAGGCAGAAATGATCAGAGATGGTTTACAAAAAAGACGTAAAATTCATGAATATCAAGATTATTAATTGGAAACATCTTAAAATGTTGCATGTTTAAGAAAGGGATCATGTTTAGTGAGCGGGTTGTATATAGATAAACATTTGTATTTTGTATTTAACAGATGTATAAAAAGCTGATCTCAGCTGTCATTGGGCGAGAGGCGGAGTTACACCCTGGACTGTTCGCCAGTCGATCACAGGGCTGACATTCAGAGACAGACAACCAGCCACACTCACATTCACACCTACGGGCAATTTAGAGTCACCAGTTAACCTAACCAGCATGTCTTTGGACTGTGGGAGGAAGCCGGAGTACCCGAAGAGAACCCACGCATGCACAGGGAGAAAATGCATCCCACACAGAGAGGCTCCTGTCAGACGAGGATTCAAACCAGGAACCTCCTCGCTGTGAGGCAACAGCGCTAACCACTGCACCACTGTGCAGCGTGCACCTAAATCATTGATTGATTTAATTATGTTTGTATTTCCTCTGTTCTAATGCTGGTCAAATGTGTATTCTGATTTGTGTTTCTGCCTTCATAAATACATGTGTGGATGTTGTGGTGAGTGACTCTGCACATGTCACTGCTGATGATTGAGAAACACTTCTTATTAGACTAAATGCCTCACACCTGAGTTCACACAGTGGGCGGAGCTTTGGCTACTAAAGATCAGGGAGGGGAAATTGTTTGAGAACACACTTGACAAAAGGTTCAGAGGGACTGAAACGTTGTGATTGTTTCTAATAAGTTGGGGATGAAGAGTAGTGTGCAGGATGTTTTTCTTTTCAATATGACAGTTTGATGTCCTACGCACCTACTTCATAGGATAGTTGGATGTGTGAATAATGTTTGTGTCACATTGTAATCAGCAGAGAGGTCGCTGATATCTACAAAGAGTAATATAAACATGATTGATGGAGTCATTAACCGGAAAAGTGCTCCAAATGTGTGTTTACCTGGTCTCAAAGCTCGTTATAATGAAATGACAATATACCAGCTCCTATTTAATTAGCAGTATAATTAATATTTCTCTCACTGATCATTCATTTTCTTGGTCCCTTAACATCTATTAGAGTAAATGCATGTCACACTCGGGTTAACCTTCTCAGCTAACATCGTCTCACTGCAGAGTTTTTAATCAGCTCACTCCGGTCTTTGTTGTGGGCTCTTTCTCAGACTGAAAGATTTCAGCTCGGAACATTTGCAGAAGTTGTTAAAGCTATGCTCGTCTCCCGGTTTGAAGAAATCAATAGGTAACAGTTTGAATCTTTTTCAGGTAGCCTGAGAATTTTTTATATTCCGACAGGATTTATTAAACTCTCAGCCAGCTTCAGCACTCAACTGATTTTTAGTTGCACGCCGCCTGTTTCTGTATCCATGACGCAACTGCTGACTCTCGTGCATACTTTTCATGATGCAAGTATAGAAGCATGATGCAACGCAAAATGCAAACTAACTTTACACTTCAAGCAGCCAGAGATCAAGACAGGAGGAGATGGAAACAGGAGAGAGCCCTGAGGCCACATCCAGGCTCTGTCTGAGGACGTGTGTAGACAAACTCACCTCCAGATCTCCCCACAAATCAATAAGTCCCCTGCATACAGTTCTTCTTTGTCAAACCTAGCTTTTCACCCTGAAATGAGATCTGCTGCAGAGAACAAACAGGCAGCAAGGAGAAAATGTCACGCTAATGCCTCCGCCGCGGCCGTCTCCTCCACCGCAAACTGTTTAAGGGTCAACAGAGGCCAGCCATAACTCCATTAGACGGAGAAATGGATAGCTTAGTATCTGCAGCCCGACACCTGCATCATGTGTTGTCGAAGTGGCCCTGGAGGCAGGGGTGAGGGTCGCAGACAGGAAGAGAGGAAGGCAAACAGGCCGTGTATGGAGCGGAATAATGATGATACACAATGACATCAAGGAAGGAGATAAAGGCAGGAAAAAAATACAGAAACAAGAATCAGTCTTAGGTTTAAATGTTGGGAGGCATCACTACTCGTACTCAGGCCTGCAGTTTGCTGATGTTAATGCAAAGAAAAAAACTATTATACTGAGAAATGTACAAACCCACCATTAAGAACATTTGTCTGCACAGCCGTCTTTACACATGCAGTACTGAAAATGTCAGGACAGCCTGCACCTTAAATCCTACTGAGTCGCTTGTTCACAAATGTCCCTCACAACATGAAGGGGGGGGGGTCTCCATGGGCAGAACAAGACGCCAAGATAGCAGACAAGAAACAGCATCTGAAGCAATGATGAGAGTTTTTGCCTTTATATTTATTCTTCATGTATCCAGACTTATTCATCAATTAGAACGAGCGAAGATCAAACTGGCGTGCATTAGAACATAATGTTGCAGCTACATTACGTGCACAAAGATCACTCCGGTCCGGACTGGTTGCATGATATCAACAACATCCCCACCCACTCACTCGTGTTCATCTTTACTTTAATATTGCATGCTGTGCCAAATGTAACTGTATGGGGCTGGCAGTACACACATGCAGCTAATCCTGAGAATTTTGGCCGGAAATTTGTGCTTACTAAGGAAACACACACGAGACCATTTTAGGCCAGATTTTGGGCTTTATTTTACCCCAACAACCGAGGAGGTGAGACCCGATTCAAGGCTTGTCTCAACCGATAATTTGTGTGAACAACGACTACATTTACATGTAACACAAATGCAACATTACTTAAAGATCCCATATTATGCCCTTCTTGGGGTTCATATATCTAATGTATGGGCCTACTAAAGTACGTTCACAATCGCTAATGTTCAAAAAAAATGTCTGTTTTCATGTACTGCCGATCGATGCAGCCCGTCTCATCTGCCTGTGTTTGTAACGCTCAGAAGTGCCCACATCAGGGTCCCCACGTGTGCCAAGTCTGATCTGATTGGTTGGCCGATCTGCTCTGTTGTAATTGGTCAGTCGTTCGGACAATTCTCGGAAATGTTACGCCTCTTTTACCATATTGGGAATACAGCTACTGTGCAGCATGAGCTTGTGCCTGCTACAACGAGCCAATGGGCTTGGATCAGTGACACCACACTGGCAAGACGTCACACTGGCAAATTTCAACGAGGGGGGACCGAGCGTGACATGCAGCTACTGTTACTGCTAACAGGAGGAGGTAGGAGAAGCCGCGTTTCCGCAGACTTTGAATTTTTGCACATAGATGTGCCTAAACATGCACAAGACACCTGGAAAACACACTAAAGAGCATATAAAACCAGAAAAAGCATAATATGGGACCTTTAATGACTTTTCCTAAACTGCCATGACACCAAGTTGAACTTAATAACTGGTTTCTTTTAAAGAAAGTGCAGTAAACAATGCACTGAACACCCACTGCTTCATCAGCTCAGTTTTACCTCCACACTTTGTATTACTCACAGCGAGCATCAAGTTCGAGTCAGAGCTGTACGTCCTCCCAGACAGAGAGGCAAAAAAAACAAATCTTCAGACAGCCACTAACCCTGGAAATAACACCGTTTTATATTCTCTTTTCTTTCTTTTGTCCCCAGCTACAAATCGAGCAGAAGTAATTTGATTTAGCCATGGGCATTTGCCATCGATTGTCTGGCCTGCTGGACGCTCCGGTCAAGTGTTTGTCCAAGAGACTGAATCACACAGAGGGAGTGTGTTTGTGTGACTGAGAGAGAGAGAGAGAGAGAGAGAGGAGGAGGATGTTGAAGAAGTCAAGGTTAACATATATGCACTCCTCCACAGAGAGACCTGAAGCAATGATCCCTGACACATTCTTATAAACATCTCAGCATATCTCAGGAGGCGGCCAAGTTCAGCACACGCACAAATTAATGCAAAATGATTTTTCTCAATAACCTCGTAAGTACTGAAGGCTTCACCTTCACTTGACTTAATGTATCAATCTGGAAGAAAGTTCTCTGCTGTATGGAAGACCGACTACATGTCTCCTATATAGTTGCAGCTAACAATGCATGTGCAATTTGACTTATTTTCTTGTTTTGCATTTCCACAAGTTGAGGTTGAGATAAGAACTTCAAGTTTTCAACGAAGAAGAGGAAGACTTTTTTCTTCACATTTGCAAAGCAGAGTGGGTTGATTGTATTGATTGCTGATATTTGCGCCTGATTCGTCTGCAGCTAACTGCTTTCAACGAGCAAACAGCTGCCACCAGATAAGAAATCTACAAGTACTACATGTACTCGTATATACCTCAGAATCTGGAAAATGAGTGGCACCGGTATCAGTCTGTGTCTGGAGGTCTTGTTTTAGTCATGTGGAGGTTGCAATCCTGCTAGCTAAGGGTAGAGTAGTGGAGCTCTCAGCCTACGGTAATGTTGATGTATAGACGTATGGAGATGATGCTCCAAGATATAATACGCTCGGATACAATGCAATTTAAATATGATAGAATTTGATACAATATGCTACGATATTATACGTTACGTAAGGGATAATGTTTCTGATGAGGTGTCCATTATCAGGAATTAATTGATGACTTGGAGGCCTGAACACTCTCCAGCCAATCAGAACCAAGTATCCATCCAGACCATGGTTTAAACTACAGTACAATATGCAACACTATAGGATACAATTCATCATTTTGATAAAATACAATACGATACGATAGAGCAGGGGAAGGCAACTGGCAGCCCGGGGGCCACATGCGGCCCCCCTCAACCCTCAACATGGCCCTCAGGTCAATTTTTACATATCAATTCATTGGGAACATGAAGAAAACATGACAAAATCTGAATGTTGCGGCCGTAACCGGGAGATAAAACTCAAACTACAAATGAACTGAAGTGATTTGTTCTTTTAGAAAGGAGCATCGGTGGTGCTCTTGACTGGTCTTAAGTTAAAATCAGTCCGCCCAGTCTGAGACCGAGACGAGACCTTCAAAAAAAGGTCTTGAGATTAAGACCGATTTGGAGTACTACAACACGACTAAGTACATTTGAAAAAAAGAAAGAAAAATATCCTTAAATAACCAGTAAATACTGTTCAGTGCATCGGAAACATAACTTAATGTTGTCGTAAGCACATTAAATTAAGCATTAACAATTGGAGTTTAAAATATGAACGTTGGTTTCACAGATGCTGATAAAATCGATGTTTTCCTTCCACCTAAGAGGATCCTACAATTTGGCCAAGTTGCTCATCCCTGCCATAGATTATGAGAAATTGTTTATTGAAGGATAGCCCCTTGAGATGAACCATCTCGTTTTCGAGGGGGTCCAAATCCCATCCCCGCGATAGAGTATGCTATTATACAATACTCTAGGACAGTGGTTCCCAAAGTGGGGGTCGGGACCCCCTGGGGGGTCGCGAGACACTGTTAGGGGGGTCGGGAGATTCCTTCCAAAAACATTTAAAAATGGTTTAACATTGCATATTTCACCCATTACTTTGAAAATATAAAATATGATGGTGTTTGGGCTGTTGTGTGGTGTTCTAATGCCAGTGTTTGGAGAGGCCTAATAGTGTGCGTGGCTGTGTGCAATGTCAGATGTTTTAAGCACCTCCAGGGACAATGGGGGTCTCCAGTCTCTAGCACCGTTATATTGGGGGTCGCAGGCTACAAAGTTTGGGAACCCCTGCACTAGGATACCATGTGTTATCATGGTATGCTACAGTATGCTACAATACGATGTGATACATTTCATTGTCCACGCAGGAACATTTGTTTTGGTCTCCAGTGCTGCACATATTTTGCTGCCTTTAAAGTAGGGCTGATAAATGAGAGCAATAAAAACTGAAGTTGTTGAGTTGAGTTGTTTTTAATTGATTTAATCCTGATATAAACCTGGAGTTGAACTCTTTGTCTGCCCAGATGTCTTGTCTTCACATCAGTTATTCATATTTAACATTAAGTCTCGCAGCACTGAGACCTCTGTGCATTTGTCTGTGATCCGTCCACAGAGCTTTTCATGAACTCTCCTCCGAGCTTTGCTCTGCCCGGTGCAGCTCTGTCCTCTGTGCTTGGCTCTCTCACTGGGCTGAGTTGGCAGCTGCTTTGAATTGTGCCGTTATGCCAAGATCAGATGTTTCTGCCATTAAAGCAAACTATGAACATATTTTACAGTGTATCACAGATTGTTATATCACAACAGTAATCGTCCTTTACGAGGAAAACTCCTGTACTCACGCATGAAGGGAGGATTTTTCTTTCTTTACTTTCTTTGGAAAGACAACAATGAGAAGTGAGTGGTTGGCATGAGCAGTGATACTCGGAGCCAAGACTGGTCTGACTGAATGATCTGTGAGAGGAACAGTGCAAAAAACCTCCTGCAGCACTAACCCAGTACTGCCAAACAATACAAACAAACCTGAACCAGTTTATGACCACTTTTAAAGCCACAAAAACACAACAAAGAACGTCTTTGCAGTAGTTCAGCAGCACTATTACAGCAGACAATTAGATAAAAGCATTCACACTCACTGCCTCTTCACAGTCGACCTGGCAGATAAAAGAAGGTCAAAGAATTTGTTGACTTCCTCTCTGCCTCACGAACTCTCCGCCCTTTCACAGTGAGCCGATGAGGGAAGGCCAGCCCTGAGCCTGCCGCTGATACTTGACATCAAGGTGAACTCCTGCCTGCTCCACCAGGAATACCAGGCCTATTAAAGGAGAAAGGAGCCCAGGGCCAAACTGTCTGTTTCCTTTTTTAGCCTGTCGCCCTCGAGAGGTTCGGCTTACCACGCGAGAAGGAGAGAGAGAGAGCGAGAGAGCGAGGAGAGTCAAACTGAGAGAGAAGACTGAGACAGACAGTCTCAGTTTAAGGTCGAACAGCTTGGTGACCATTTGAAAGCACGGTCAGGGACACTGTTGACCTGTTTCATGACCTGCTAGTGATAACTTTCTCTAACAGACTTAGTGTCTGTGCAACATGTAATATAAGAGGCAGGAAGACATGACAGGTAATTATCCAGAATCAATCCTAAAGCTCGTCATTTCATTGATGCATCTTGCACAAAATGTGTAAGGTCATGTAATGATGACATCAAGTATATGCTACGTTGAGATCCTGAGAGTCGGTCATTAGTGTTGTAGTACTTAAAATCGGTCTTGGTCTCTAGACCGGTGTCCAGACCACTTTGTGAAGGTCTCGGTCTCATCTCGGAATAGAAAGCATTTTTACTCGGTCTTGTCTCGGTCTCAGACTGGACTCCAGATTTTTAATCAAGACCGGTCAAGACCACCCCTCATTGACTATTTTTCCACGTCATTACTGAGATTAGAAGAAAAACACCTCTTTCTAAAAGAACAAATCACTTCATTCATAATTAGATTTTTATCCCCCGGTTATGGCTGCAACCTTCCCGGTGTTAAGGTCTAAGTGAGTGTACGCTGCTGCAGACAATATGATCATTTTTCAGTGATGGTCTTGGTCTTGTCTCGGTCTCAGAGCTCTCTGGTCTCAGGTATGTCTTTGTCTTTGTTAGTGTGTCTACAACAACTACAACTGTCATACTCGGTTACTAAGGACAATCACTGCAGTGAACAAAATATAAAATATGTACCTGTCCTGTATCAGTTTCAAGACTCTGTGCTCTAGCCTATTGAGTTGATGTGTTTTGAAAACAGACAAAGTAGAATGTGGAGTCCAAATGTCTGCTATGGGTATAAATGAGTCATATTAACTTCTGACACTCGATCGGAGGACCATGGTTTGATTTCCATGAGAAAGCAACATTCAGTGTTGATTTAAAATCCATAGATATCAATCTTGCAGACTCGAGACATGTCCCTAATGTACCTGTGAGCAGGGTGATGAGGATTTGATTGAACCCTGAACCTCTGTGATCCTGGTTCCACTGTTGCTGGGTCAATCGCAAATCAAATAAGCAAGGACAGCCTCGGCTGCTATCTTGGGTGTTTTGCCCTCAGCTGTCTTACCCGGCGCCGTCAGAGTAAGGAGTGAAGCCCCTCGTTTCCAAGGAAACCAAGGTCACAGAGGTGCGGAGGACTGTGTTGCCTGTAGAATGAAGCTAAATAAAGTGTGCCATTGAAGGAAATGATCGGCCACACTCATTCGCTTACAGAATAATTGGAGCTACGGAGTCTGAATGAAACTTTTATCGAGTTGATGTGTGAGAGCATGTTCTTGCAGTCAGTCGATAACAGCTGCAGCAGACTTGAAGGTTAAATAACTGAGCACGAGAGGAGAATCTTTGAAATGCCTTCAGCCATGAGTTCACCTGAGCAGGAGTAATTCCACTCCACAGGGTGCCGTGCTCGAAAAAAAAAACATTTTTTTTATGTTTTGACCTTTATTGATCTGAGAAAAGTTAGCTTTCAGTTGAGTTAACATTTAGAAATCCTACAAACACAACAGTTAAACTATGACTTAGTGTGCCAGACCACCCAGGTATACAAAGGTGCACAATTAAAGCTGCTTTCACATATGCACTCTTGTTAATATCTAGAGAATTTCAGGAGGACTGCCTCTGAAATCCACCTGATCTGGTTGTTCACACATGCACCCTATAGAGGGAGACTATCCCTGTAAGATAGGGGGGGGGGGGGGGGGGGGTCTGCTGAGCGAAGACGTGACGTAAAAAGAACGATGCAGAAGTAGCTGACGAAGCAACAGAGTCCGCTATATGACGCTATGAGAGTATTTGCCTTTATATCAATGCTACGTGTAGTTGAACAGAATCACAATATGAACTAAAGAGTGGAGAAGAACATACTGGAGAACAGAAAACAGAATGCAGCAGGTTCATTAGAGCACAGAGATCGTAGCGGTGGCGGGCAGACAGTCTATGATTGTGCAGCGATCACAGGGAATAAACGTAACCTCCCACTCGCTCGAGGTGAATCTCCTGATTATATCCTGCTGCGTTCTCACATCAGCTCACTGTGACTTGCTGCAGAAACAATACTAGGAGGCTGGCAGGAGAAACTTCAAGTAAAGTCTGAGGTAAAAATTCAGCTGTTTGCGTTCACACATGCAGCTCACCCTGAACACTTCAGGAGTTTTGTGAAATTGTGAAAGAACTATATGTTTCTGATTTATTACTTCACATTCTTAAATCTCTCTTCCCCTTGCGTGCCTGCTGATAGAATAAAGATATGACCTACAAAGAAAAGGGTAATGTCTTCTTGCACTGAAACATTTTCAACAGAGAAATATAACGTGGTATGTCTAATGCAGATGCAGAAGGCGTCCAAAAAAGACCTCCTAATCGTCTCTTAGTTCTAAAAGTTCATCCCCAGTAACAGTTCTTTACGTTTCATTCTTAGATGTATGAACAAAGAATGAGAGACTGATCAAACCAGGTCAAACTAGTCTCAAACAGGTGACCTCCAAGCAGTTTGAGGTTTTGTGCTGTACTAAAAAAAGGAACGTGTTGAAGGCTAGGTTGAGCTAATTTCTTTGCTTCCCTCGCCGACATTTCCCCACTTGGTCCTGGGATTGAAACATGCGACTTTCCACCTGCTCGTCTGACCTTTAAGTCACATCTCAGTCCCTAAACTCTGCAGACACTCCTGCCGTGTGTGGTTTTGTTAGTCCTTTCACTCCAGCGTGCAGCATGGGGTTGTCTCAGACTTCTCGACGCGGGACACCTGCCAACACGTCTGTCTCTCAGCAGATCCTCAACCCTATTTTCACCTCCGTATGAGGTAGAGAGCCCATTCACTTCTCTCCTACATTTCCCCCAGGGCAGATTTCAGATTGTACATGCACACGCAGTCATCGCACTTCCTGGCTTTAACCGCCTTTTCTTAACAGGACTCTGTGGCCAGGGGGGGGGCTGAAGAAGAGCAAAAGAGCATGATGCCAGCGATTCTCTCATCCTGCCAACTTTGAATTAATAATTTAGTGTCCAATTGTCATGCTCGTTCCTAATGAATAAGATAAGATCCCAGGTGAGGTGACCTGTGTAGTACTACGCTGTCGGATTTATTGGAAGACATGTAGATGAGGGCGGAGGTCAGCGCACGGGGGCTGTCAGAACAACGACAGTTCAATAAGAGGGAGGAGCTGTTAAAACACACAGCACTCAAGGAGAAGGGATTTGTGTCTCAGTGCTTTTGTAGGATTTCTTCTCTTCTTTTTATTCACATCTTTTGTTGTATAAGAAGGTCTTTTGACAACCTGACACCCGACCAATAGCAGGAAACAGATCCTCAATCCAACACATTTGTATGAGAAACATCTGTGAGACACAGTAAGGGTTGTGAAACAGTCGAAATTCAGATTAGCACCTAAACCGAAGTGGGTTCAGATTTTGGTCCCATGTTGGTTAGAGAGATATTCCAGTGGGTTATGTTAGAAATGTGATGTGAGTTGACTTCTGGTTTTACACATGAACCAAGATCTGGTCTTCTGTGTTTGTTCAAACCATCTCATATCCACACACACACAAACCTCTCCCTCCTGTATGTGTCTGCTCCTTTGCCATATTCATCAGCTGAACGTTGCATAAAGTCCCCATAAAAACATAACTCCCTTTTCAAAAAGTTTCACTCACAATTAGGTTGCTCAAATTTATCGTTGTGCATTTAAAGAGAGACTACTACTCTCTCTCTCTGATCATCTACACCTGCAGAGCGTGTCTGCAGAGTAGAAAGGGGGGAATCGATCTTTGATGCAGATCTTATAAGAATACAATGCAGAATAGAGATGATAACTCCATCTACACGTCTGTTTTTTTTAAGGTTTATTTGGGGTTTTTTATGCCCTTATTTTAGAGATAGGGCAGTAGAGTCAGAAACGTGGGAGAGAGAGAGTGGCGAAGGACATGCAGGAAAGGAGTCACAAGTCGGATTCGAACCCAGCCCATCCTTTAAGAGGACTGTAGTCTTTGCACATGGGGCATGCACACTGACCACTGGGCTACCGGCGCCCCCCTCCATCGTCACCTAACGTCACCATATCCACATCTTGACCAGATTGAGCCGCTGTGTTGCAAACGATCACCGTGTCTCCCCCCCCCACACCCAGGCACCCAGCTGTGAGTGACAGCTGGCCTCAGTCATGAGCTGGACACTCGCTTGACAGATAAGCGGTGCCTCTACTGCTGTGGCATTTAGAAAGTCTAGACCCTAAATATAAGACCATCCTACTTTTTCAGGTGTATTTCAAGGGGAAATAACCTGTCATATACTGCACTTAAACAGTTATCACATCTTTAAAGTGACCGTGTGTGTAGGTGTGAGGATGTGCAGCATGCCAGGTGAAGGAGATCTAATTCAGGAAACACTCTTGTAGGTCATATAAAAGGGTCGGAAAGCTGAGGATGGTCATTTGTTTATTCAATCACAGCAAAGGGCGGCCATTGATCCTCAAAGCAGACCTGAAGGTTTAACTAATTAGAGATGTGGTGGTTAAATCTGGCTCTTTTTTTTTACCAACATGTTGTCTCTCTTTGTAGGCTCGTATGGTTTGGTAACAGAACCACCTCCCAGGAGCTTCAAGGCCTCTAGAGGTGGATATTTACTGTATATCAAACTAACCTACATATCTGTCCAGCTCTAAGCTCGTCGTTTTTCCAGACCATAAATCCCCTGTGCTCTGCATCACCTCGAAGGCTGTGATTCTTCTATATGTTGGAGCATCCAGTGGGAAAGCAAGGACAGACTGACCTGTTGTTCTCTCCAGCAGAAACCTGCAGTTTGGCTGCTGTTAGCATCCCCTGCTCTCCCCCAGGGAAAGAGCTGAGGATTACAACCAGGACAAACACACACACACACACAAAACTACACTGACAGCAGACAGGCACAGTGAGGCAAGGAGCACTGCATCATACTGTACTGTGCCAATGAGCTTAGTCACAGACATATGTAAATGCTCACTCACCCGTGCTCACTCTCGCAGTGTTCAGCAGAAAAACAGATGTACGTGCGAGACGCTGAAACACTGAAGCAGATATATGAGACACACTTTTTACACTGCCAGGCCGAGAGAAGTGTCCACTAAGACACTTTTTTATTCCCTACTGATTAAAGGAGATATATTTTACTCACTTTCACCATTAATTATCTCAGTCTGGGACACGTATTGAGTAGTGCTGCGAGACGTGTAGCTCAAAAAACTCCTTATTTATTACACTTGCTTCTGTAAAAGCCCTCATTTCAGCCTCTGCTTGAGCTGCTGTGTCCTTAAGGCCCGCCTCCCCACGTGCCCACTCTCCTCCGATTGGCCAGCTCTGTTTGCAGTTGCAGGGGCATTAGCTTCCTTGTGGGCGTGTCCTTGAAAGAGCTGGTACTTATGGGCTTTGTTCCTCTATTAGTGTGAACTACCACTCATGTTATTTAAGTTCCTCTGCTGTTATTCTTGATAAAAATGGTCACAGATACAGAAATCTTTAACGACACGGGCTAGGATTGTAAACAGTTAATCTTCTGTGACTGTTTTATCAGAACGTTCATCATCCTTAAACATCACAGTCCAAAGCAATGCAATTATTTACCTTAATTCATTATTTTCTTTCACTGCATTAAGCTACTCCTTCTCAGAAGAGCCTCCTCTGCATCCAACGTCTTGTAGTCATCAGTCACTCGCAGATATATTTCCCAGGCCAAGACTGGCCGAGTGGTGTTTCAAATTCATTCCGGGATGTGCCCGACATTCAGACCCGGCGAGCACAATATGCATAAAAAAAGGGAGATATTTCCCATCTGAAGTTGCATTACTTTATTTCACAAAAATCCCTCAAACTGGCTGCAGCATTTTCAGTAGTTCCATCCATCCATTACCTTTACCGCGTTTCCCGTTCAGGGTCGCGGGGGCTGGAGCCAATCCCAGCTGCCATCGGACGAGACTTTCAGTAGTGACATTGTCAAATTTGTTAGCATTATTAGCTATGCCGAATGAATGCTGGGAGCCAAAAAATCTGCTTTTAGCTTCTGTAAAAAAACAGTGCTTGGAAACTCTCATCACTTCTCGGGACACTAGGGGTCGTTCACTGTCTCCTCAGTGAACCACCAGCTCGTTCTCATTCATGTAATATGGACACTAAATGTGCAAACACTATAAAGTGTTTTCTCTTATTAGTTTTCCCTTTGTCTGCTGGGCTGAAGTATGTGACAATAAAGTATCCCATGTCTTATGAATCTTATGAAGGAACAACACTGGACGTCTAGACTTGTGTGAAAGGTGATGATTTGTCATTAGCTCTTTATTAGAATCCAACACAAGTGACCTAGCCCCAGAAATGACCTTCATGGAGTCATTTCTCTGAGACTCAAGTTCTTATTGATTTTAAGCAAGCAGCAACCTCCGGGTCACAAATTAAGCCGACGCTGATGTGGCAAAAACTGTAGTTCCTTTGGTGGCCACTTGAGGCTGCCGCCAAAGTGACTCAATCGCTTTTGCTCACAGTCTGTGTTTTTAACTCTTTTCTATTTGCTTTCTCTTAATTCAGTACACTTCCATAATAATCCTTTGACTGTGTTTGCTCAGCATGTTGGTGCTTGCAGAATAACCGCGTAAAGAACGGGAGAGTTTTGAGTAAGATCTGCCAACCAGCCGCCTTCCTTTGGATTTCTTTTCTGTCGAGATATTTTAAGCAGATATTAGCAAAGTGAAGTCGTGCATCAGCACCTCCCATCCCAGGCACAAACTTTTGTAATCAGCTCCATCTGGCAGGATGCAGCAATCCATCAGGACCGAAATCTCGAGCAAAATTTAAAAAAAAAAGATGTTTCTTCCCGACAGCAGCTGGCTTCATCAACAAGACCCGGAACCCCCACTGACACAGATGCTTACACCCCCCTCCCATAGACACGAAATGTTACAGTAGCATAAAAGTCTATACAACTAATTCATCAAGACATCCACTGCATTACTATGATGCACACTCTCCACGTTCCTACCTCATTGTTTGTACTTTAGAAAGCCTGGTCCATGTTCTGCATACTCCTGCACCAAACTGTTCATATCTTTTTCTCCCTTTTAATGCCTCTATTTAGAGATAGGACAGTGGAAAGAATCAGAAATCAGGGAGAGAGAGAGCGGGGGAACGACATGCGGGAAAGGAGCCTCAGGCCGGACCCGAACCCGGGCCACCGCCTAAAGGACCACAGCCTCCCCTCTGGGCGCGTGCACCAACCACCAGGCCACAGGCGCCCCAAACAGTACATGTCTTTGTGTTAAGAACAGACTACCACGCGACTAATCTTTGCAATATTTGTGTTCATTTCTGACTGAATGTTGGATTGTTGGTTCAGGATTTAGCCCTGCAGTGATTGCATTTTATCTTTTGTTTTTCTTACCACGTTTGTTTTTTCCGTTATGCACCGTAAAGCCACTCAGAAATAAACCTCATCCGGATTCTGATTTCTCTCTCTCTTGGAAAGTATTTTTCTTTTAATTATGATGGTGACACATTAAGCTGGGGAACACAGATAATAACATGGACATTTAAAACTACAGGGGAGCTGTTAACAGCTATTGATGACATTTTTAGGAGCTGATGAAAAGGCCACAAAAACAATTAACTCCCGTTCAGATACAAAATTACAATTCTGAGTTTCATGTGGCTTTAACTACGAGGCATGAGACGAGACAGAAGCTCACCTTAAGGAACCCCTCCTCTAACCCAAAACACATATTACAAATACCAACAAGAGCCTGCTAATCATGGAAACCATCCGCAGACGTAGCATGGGGCCACTCATGTGTGTAAGTATTACGGTGAACAGAGGTTTCTATGGAAGCTTGTAAAAGAGTCCATTAATTAGACTGCCAGTTTCAATCCATGTCCAGCTTTTTCAATTAGGGTAATTGTAACCCTCACAGGGAAAAGGCCTGCTTGCTTGTTAAATTAGACCTTTTCCATATACTTTACTGTAGAACAGCCCTCCCTGATTCAAATCACTGGATACATGCTTAAATTAGCGAACTAATGCTGTTTATATTTAGAGCTTAACAAACATCCCGACTCAGAGTGAACCTGAAAAGCTCAGCTGACCGTATAGCGTCGCTCTCTTTGTGCTTACATGCAGCTCTCAGTGAGAAAACGTGTGGATATATATGGAGGCTGACTGCAGGAGCAGATCTGCAGCTCAGGATGTTGCCATGCATCTCCAGCAGCACTTCCTCTTCAGCCGCTCACAGTCACGTGAAGGGAAGCCTTTGAAGTGAAGCTGCTGAAGACTTCCCCTAAAGAGCAACACAGGATGAATTCACAGTATACTGTAGCGTTTGACACAGAGAGCAGCTCTCGACGCAGAGAGATGCCGTTTGATGTTCAAAGAGCTAATACGAGGCGTGTTTGAATGGAGCTGCAGACCAATTTGATAAATAATGGTTTGGACTTCATTAACTCAAATCACCAAACCGAAAACCATCACTCTATTTTCTCCTCTCCTTTTTTTGTCCAGCTAGTGAATGAAAAGTCCTGGCTTTGAAAGGAAGTGAAGGAGCACCACTTGCATCTGCTGCCCTCGATCCAAGCACTTAACCCCTCGGTGACCAACAGATCAGACTCTGGTTGTACTGGTTGATGTCTCAATGTGAATGTGTGTACTCGTGTGAGGATATCGAGGCAAGAAGGCTTTCATTTTGAGCGAACTGACCCAGAGAAATGAAGACTTCAAATGTAGCTTTAAAATAATGACGATTGGCGGTCCCTCTTTTACCTTCAGACTGGACTAAGGACAGAGCTTCCCATTATGTACCTGCATGGATTTACTTCACCATCAGTCAGGCCTGCGTTGAATTTTACAACTGTAAAAAAGATTCTAATTTGGGGGAAAAAATAGGTTTGAAAAATGAATTTGAGCACAGCAGCAGCTTCTGGGACCTGTTAGAGCCCGATATGTAACAACGACCCGAAATGTTATAAAAAAAATGTAATAAAACCTGAAATGTAATAACTGGTCGATAATGTAACAAAATGCTGAGCCCAAAAACGTAATAACTTTTTGCCCATAATGTAACAAGTTGTTACATTATGGAGCAGGCAAAATATGTTTCTCCTAATAGTGTAACAATTGTATTACATCATAGAATGAGTCAATCATTTATGGATTAAAGGGCTTATTACTTTAATGAAGAGTGTAGTATCATACACAAATGCCACCGTCCTCCATATATATAGATATCTATATCTATATATATAGATATATATATCTATATCTATATATATAGATATAGATATAGATATAGATATGGGTGATATATACTGTATATTCACTGACCTGAACTGCTTCAATCTCAATAACACTGGATGAATGGGGCTGTTCTAACACTTTGAACCTTTAGTTTATATATCTATATACAGTCTATGGTATTTATGTATGATTGATGTTGCCCACGTCTTCTGTTCTCTTAAAGTGATGAAAGTGAGAAGATAGTACACAAGACATTAAGAGGTCAATTACGGAGACATACAAATAACACACATAGCAGTAGAATTTGAGTTTGATCTCAATGTGTTTGATACATTATTTTGAACTGATGATTGGAGAAATCGATGTTGATGCTCACTTTCATCACTTTAAGAGAACAGAAGACGTGGGCTACAGCAATCATACATACATAAATACCAGACTGTATATAGATATAAACTAAAGGTCCAAAGTGTTACAGCCCCATTCTTCCAGTGTTATTGAGATTGAAGCAGTTAAAGTCAGTGAATATATATGTATATATATTTATCCATATATATATATATATATATATATATGGAGAATATATAATAATGGAGAATAGTGTTGAATGTATCTAGGCATGCAGAAATTGTAAAGGTACAGCATGCAAGAAGTGTATCAATGATGATGTAGAGCAGAGGTTCTCAATCATGTCAGCTTGAGACCCCCAAAATAACTGTGCTAGAGACCGGGGACCCCCACTGTCCCTATTTTAGTAATTTGTTGTAAGAAAGGCTAGAAGCAGAACATATGTAATCTCCATGTATACACTGTAGGGCTGAGTGGACATTAAACATTTAATAAACAGACACTCAGGTGATGTCTGTGTGTGTTTTCATTTGTAGGGACACCTACATTGTTTCGCTTACAGTATGTGAAAACTTATATTAATCTTTTAACCATCACTTTCATTTCAGCATAAATATTATTTTGCCGCTGTAGTTGTATTTAAAATTCAACTAATATTTGAATTTTCTTTCACAATAATTGGTAAAATATGCAATTTTAGATCATTCAACTTTTTTATTTGGTAATGGAAGGCATCTTGCGACCCCCCTCTCAGTGTCTCACGAGCCCCCAGGGGGTCCCAATCCCCACTTTAAGAACAGTAGAGTGTGGAGAAGACTCAGACCTGGACCCCTAAGACATTTGACAATGTGGTGCAGTATTTTTTTTAACTAGTATTGGAGATATTAAAATAAACATATAGAGCTACTGTAAATTTACATGTAAAAGTGGGCATGGCCATTTTTCCACCAAGGAGTTGGTTTTTTGCAAAACAAATGTGTGCAATGGATTCAGAATCCTAAAGAACCCCTAGTTTGACCCCTCAAAAGCTACCTAAAGCAGAGGTTAACATTTTAAATTTTTCACCCATAAGTATATAGTGCCAATCAGGTACTATTCCAGGTATCCCGACTTTGAGCCGCTCTCACAGATTTCCCTACAGGAGTTGGAATTAAATGTTTTTAAACGTGTTATAAGACACCTTTATGAACACATTTGTGAAGAAAGCTATTGGTAAGGAATTTATTCCCAGCTTTTTGCAATATTCCCTTACTATAAGCCCTTTAATCCATAAATGATTGACTCATTCTATGATGTAATACAATTATTACACTATTAGGAGAAACATATTTTGCCTGCTCCATAATGTAACAGCTGACCCAAAATGTAACAACTTGTTACATTTTGGGCAAAAAGTTATTACGTTTTGGGCTCAGCATTTTGTTTCATTATCGACCAGTTATTACATTTCAGGTTTTATTACATTTTTTTTTATAACATTTCGGGTTGTTGTTACATATCGGGCTCTAACAGGGCTCGTAATCCATGACCACAGACTGCAAATCCATTCAAACAGTTAACATATCTGTGTGCACCGTTTAGAACAACCTTGCTCACAGATTGCAAATCAGTTGTCTATCTTACATCTACAATCATTAAAGTAGTTCAATGTGGATTTCAGATTTTTTAGATTGACTAAAATCAACTGGAGCCTCTAAAATATCAACAATTAGGGATTAAAAAAGCATGGGAACAATGAAGGTAGAAATACTCTAGTCTGCACATGAAGAGATAAATGCTTTTTAGGTTGATTTGAATGTTCAAGTTGCACGAGCACGTCTCCGGTCTTGAACTGTACTTTGGGGAATAATACTGAAAGAAGTCTCACCAGATTTCAAATAACAAAGAGATTTCATCGACTAAAATTGTGATTGTGAGTATTTTTGAAGCTGCAGCTCTGATAAATATGTAAAGATAAAGAGAGATACAATATAGTGGTCTATTAGAGCATAATAAATAGACTAGTTTTGCCTTTGTTATATAGGACAGCTGAAGAGAGACAGGAAGTGTTGGGAGGAGAGAGTCGGGGGATGACATACAGCAACGGGCCGAGGTCAGATTTGAACCCACAGACGCTAAAAGGGACTTTGTTTTTAGGATTATTTTGTTAAACCACCTTGACCAAGGTCAAAACTTAACTTCACATTGGGTAACTTTTGTCGTCTTTGTTTCTATTTCAAGCAAATTCATCATCTGACAGCTCGTACTTTAAGACCTGTTGTACTCCTTTTTATGATGTTTTCATGTTCTCAAATCACAGACACTGACGTGGTCGTTAGGTGTGGTTTGGGATGCATTTAGACAAAACACAGGAGACGTAGATGTAGCATTGTTAAGGCAGAGCTATCTTTATACTTCTACCACAGCAGATCAGGATCAGGTGTAGAGATGTATTACGGCTGCTACTGCCAACTGTTACAGAGCTGAGAGAAGGAACTGATTCACGGTTAATTATCACATTATCCCATAAAATGTCACTCAAACCTTGAAAAAGAAGTTGCACACTAATAACCTGTGTTTTCTACGAGGAGCAGCTGTGAGCCAAACTGCTGCTAATGTAGCTTCATCTTAAAAGTCAGTGTTTCTCTGACGCTCTCCTGCAACACTAGAACATAGCAGTCATATCACATTACAGCCTTTGTGTTTTTATAGCACAGCACTGGGGCAGACTGGTACACAGTCTCAATAAATACCCGTATCAGGAGGGGGGATGTCGTGATATCACAAACAGTATAAAGACACAATTTACAGACTTAAAGTAAGAGAAGAGAAGAGCGGCCCGGGCATGCAGTCAGTGCGCTTTACGGTTCGGTGTCCCAGCAGGCTCGTAGTTTGGTGTTGACCAGCTCAGATGAACCCAGAGTGAGGTCCCTATCCCCAACGCCGTTTACAGCCATCTTTAATTTAAAGGAAACATCCTTTATTTATTTGCTCCCTGCGCTCTAAAGTGTCTTCATATTTTTCAGAAATTTTCCCCAACTGACCTTCATCCCATCTCCTCCCTCGCTCCATCTCTCCTGCTCTCTCTCTCTCTAACACACACACACACACACGCGTGCAAGACTGCACACACTCTTTTCCCTCCTCCCTACGTTTTCCCTCCTCTTTGAGAGTAGAGATTGCTGTCTGATGCGATGAGGCCTGACCGACGCGTCTTGGGAAATCAAAGCTGCTCCCCTCCCACTGTACCGATGTGAGCCCGCATTGAAAAAACAAACACACAAACTCGCACTTTGTGGAATCGTGAAAGCCTTGGCAGAAAATCAGGAGCTGCAAAGAGCTGAAGGGGGGGGGGGGGTTAGAAAGCACAGATTTTCCATCAGAGTTAAAAAGTATCATAGTTCAAGAGAGGAAACCTGACAAAAGCCTGGCAAAAAGGGGGGAAAACACACAAAATGTAAACTTTCAAAGAGTGACGATGAAAGCTGGGATAATACACACACACACACACACACACACACACACACACACACACAATCTCAGCCTACTGAAGCACAGATAAAACCCTCCCACTACAACTGATCCTGTTGGCTGTGATGTTGCAGCACTTCCAAGAAATGCCTCAAGTGTTTCTTTTCTCTCCAGTCAGCAGATTGTGAGACACTCCTCCCAGAGAGAAACTTTCTTTACGCATGTCTTTGAATGCAACACTCCGTACAATCATTCATTGTGTGCAACATCACTGAGCAGCAGGACAAACCTGAAAACACTGCAGACAGCATGACGCATTAGGAAGCCCTTATTGGTTGGTTTAATCTCTTTTAAACATACCATAATATACAGTTCAAGCTTCTTATCATAGACTGTGAACGAGAAGTCGACGTAGGCAGTGACATCATCCAGTGGCTTGTGGACTTCGGTTTTAAAGAGAGAAATTCTGCATTCTTGCCTTGGGCGGCAGTAGCTCAGTCCGTCGTTGTGCATGTGTGTGATTCAGGCCTGTGTGTGTGAGAAGCATGTCTCTAAAATAACAGAGTGCGAACCAGAATTTCCCCTCGGGGATTAATAAAGTCATCTTTTTGGCTTTATTTGAGACTGAACTCAAATCACAGGGTCAACAACAATGTCTGAAAGTTTTTGTGATATGCTGATAGACAAAATCCACAAATATCCACAGCAACAAATATGCCCGTCAAAACAGCTGCAACAGATAAGTTCCCATTTAAGTAGTCGACGTGCAGACCTGCAAAACTTAAAGGAAACAAGTCAGGGAACAGGGAATCAGAGCTATTGTTTTTAAAAAGCTTGAGATAAGAATGGAATTAAAATCTGACAGTAATACTGGAAAATACATAAAAAGAGAGAGCGAGAGAGCGAGAGAGAGAGAGAGAGAGAGAGAGAGCGAGAGAGAGAGAGTGGAACACTTTAATAGCGTTCCTTGGTATTTCATTGAAGGTCACTCTGAGCTCTGTACAGCAGCCAAGTCCAGGTGCAGGTACAGATCATTCCTGAATGCACAAATTGAGAGTTTTAAAGGTGACTAAATGTTCTCTGGGAGGGATTAGCTTTCTACAGCAAGTTTCAGGTTTCTTTTTTACAAAGCTGTGAGATGAAGTCATACCAGCAGCTCTGTGGAAGGTAAAAACGTTTTTAAAACGATTCATTGCTGCATAACTCACTTAATGTAAATCCTCAGTTTCTCAGCATGCTTCATGTTAAACGTCTAATAAACAATTAGCTTAGCTTTTTACCACATTTGCGTCATTTTGAAAGTCGTCTTTCACATCCCATATCTTAATAATGAATACGAGTCCTGCATGCGTAAAACTGATGCTTGAGGAGTAACCCCCAATTTCCACATATTCTGTGCGCACCGCGGTCCGTCAGCTCCACGGTATGCTCCGTTTTACGCCTCGTGCCTTTCCCCACTGGTTTCGTTTCCGGAACGTGAGCGCAGCTGTGAGCAGCTGTACATGTTGATAAAGTGATGAAAAATACGATCATGAGTCCTTATATTGTGTTTTATTTTGAAATTGACCGGACGCTCTGTGCGTTTCCAAGTCTGACTTCCTGTCCGGCTTCATCTATTCTGTTCAGCTTGACACGTGCCTGCTAAGTGTATTTGAAATGGAGCAGAGTAAAGTGGCGCTGCTGGCACGCTCTGTAGACGGACCGCGGCGCTTGCTGTGGAAACACAATCACTGACAAGAGTGGGAACGAATGGTGGCACACGGAGTATGTGGAGTATGAGGAACTATGAGCAACCAGATTCTCATATTTTAAAGCATTTTGCCCTTGACCAAGCTGCCATATTTGATCATTTGGGAGTGTGACCTTCCTCTCAGGGGGTATTGCATTGCAAGGAACGTCAGCTTTTGTTTTCAATCACTTCTTGTTCAGTCAGCATCCTGCCAGACAGAAACTCGAGTCCAAGAAGAAACCTGTGTGGATTCTTCCTGAGACTCAGACTTAGGAGGTGTGTTCTCGATGACGCTCTCCTGAGTAATGCACGCCCTTTTACAAATGCACTACACAAAGGTGAAGTGTATGGCAGTGGCTGTCTGACAGAAGCATTATCTTGACACGTCCTCGTACTAACAATCAGGATAAAATAAGGCTCAAAGTTGGATCAGTCAAAGAAAAGAAGAAGTAAAATTTAACATATTCCTTTTCTGCGATGGCCCCAATTCGTTTGAAGATTTATAAGTTTCCAAGTAAAGTGATGTACCTTCTGGATGCACCATCCAAATATACATATAGTTAAACTACACTTTATTTCTCTTTATTCCTTTTTTCCTCAAGCAGAAAACTGGGAGCCAATTACAGGTCAGTACCTGCAGAGGGTTCTGTTATTCTGCACAGCATGTTTATGTGTGTGGCTTTGTTTCAAACGTCAGCTACTGAATGAAATTAGCTAAAAAAATAGCAATGATTGACAAACACTTCACATTGTGAAGGAGATTACGAGAACAAAAAGGCAAACCGAGTTAATTAACTCAGAATATATGTACTGAAAATCCAACAGTTGTCGAACTAAATATTTCAGAACTATAGCGCTCTTTATAGCGATGAAAATGAATTCATGCCTGTGGAGTTTTCTTGGTGATGGTCGCACCTTAAGGCGGACAACAAGGTCTCTAAATGAAGTGACCTGAAACCCAGATGAGACACAAACAGAGAGAAGGACCCCCGCAGGGACTCGGATACCAAACGCTCCACTGACCCGGGGAACATGACGGTGTGACGGTGGCTTCATCAGCTGGAGGGCGACCATGGAGTCATCGTCCCTCCTATGAGGATTTTAAACAGCAGCACAGCATCCTCTTTGATTCACAGAGCCTCCAACTATTTCAAAAGGAGATAACACGTGATTTATGTACTGAAATAAACTACAGTAACATTTATTTCACAGGTCTGACGAGACGTTCTCACAATATAAATATCTCTGAGGTTTTTTTTACATAACAAAAGTAGGTCAGGTTGAGTAAAAATACAAATAAAAACTGGAGAATCTACATTTCAAGCTCCAGGCTTCGATATGTGATCCCAGGATAAAAATAAAACCTTGTGCAACATGTCTGTCAGGTTTCCAGCCGGCACTGTACAACACATCCTGTGAAAAAAGGAGGAAGGTTCTAGAGGATTAACCTTGCTGAAAGTCAGTCACCGTGGATTTGTGAGCAACAGTCACTCAAAGGAAATGCACATGAAGACATTAAAGTTTAGAGCTCAAACTTCAGTCAAACTTCCAAGCAGCAAAAATGCACCAAATAAAAACAGCTGAGCACCGTTCGTCACTTTGTCCATCTCAGTGGGTCATAAGTGACCCCACTTTGACTTCACAATACTCTGGCGACCCCAGACATCCAAAAGACAAAGTGCTTTTTGCTAAATTCATTTGTTTCAATCATGTAATCGTTTTTTTTACTGTGATGCAAGTAAACATTCAGACACATTTAGGCTTTTTCATATGCATTATTGTGGACTGGAAGAAAGGCTGGGGCGACATTTCTGCACAATGGATGACAGAGAAAAAGACTGAAGTTTTGGATTTGGCTACGGCCCACAGTAGCCTGTGTTCAATATGCTTTAATATACTATATGGTGGTCTAGCGTATTACTGTGTGTTTTTGTCGTCTGCTGGTTGAGAAAAAGAACAGCAATATATTCCTTGTCTCATTGATTGAATTGTCCCTTATTTGTATTGATTTTTGGATTGTATCGCGGGGTATCATTACATCCCTTCTTTCTACTGTTTCAAGTTGTTACTTTAGATGAATAAATTACACCGTTGTGGATCTAAAGGTCACATACTGTGTGACTGTGTTTCTCTAACACTAACATGTGTCTCTTCACATTTTCAGAAAATGTGTGCTCAAACAGGCCGTTTGGAGATTTTCCCTTCATGACATCACAAAGGGCAGTAACCCCTCCCCAAGGTGGGTGACACTCCCACAGCTAGGTGTTTGTTCTGCCCTCTGAGTCTGCCTTCTCACCGTAAACAATAGGGCATGGAGCGAGAAAGCCCGAGCCACCCAAGCCCTTCCAGAGAGGGGCGTGGTCAGACACAGCTCATTTACATTTAAAGCTACAGACAAATAGAGGGGTCTATAGGCATGATCAAATACAGGATCAGAGTGGATTTAGAACAAGACACTTCACACACATGTTTTGGGGAGCTCTGAGACTTATTGAAAGTGGTTGAAGAGGAGTAAAATATGTGACCTTTAAGGGTAGTTCAGTAATCTTAAACCTCTACCACTTGTCAGTTTTCGAGAGATCTCTGTAACCTCCACTGCACAGGCATAAAGCTGCTCACACGTGTATCTCCTAACACATCACACTGCGACATATCAGCCTGACGACTCTATTAAGGTTGAGAGCTGAGAAAGAGCCTGACTGTTGCACAAACAGGCAGACACACACTGACACACCGCTGAGACACTCAGACACGCAGCAGCAGGCTCTCATAATATGGATGACACTTCAATCTAAATACAAGCTAATGAAAGAACCTCCCTGGCACTATTGACATATAATCCCAGGCCCTGGGAGAGAGAAGCTGTCATTCTCCATCCACAAGCTCATCTAAATGGCCACAAAATTTCAATACACAATTTTAGGGAATTGGATTTATAGCATATCAGCAGAAATTCAAAGATAAGAGTTGTGTGGTACAGAAAGGGGCCGCTGCTGGTATTTGTCCCCGTGGCGCTGCATTCTGTCATCGATTTTCCTGCAGGATTATTATTCCTGTTCCTTCAGCGACTGGAGGCAGGATATGGGCTGGAGTCTACCTTCCCTTCAGCAAGATCATTCTAATTCATAACCCTTACCAAATGAGTTATTGACTCAGAGAGGCCTCTCTGCCATTCTCAATCAGAGGCTTTTACTTACTATTTATACAGCTCTGGTCTCCAAACACCTGTCTCTGAGAGGGCGGGGGGGCGTGGACACATCTGGAAGACTCAGATGGAAATAGAAGGCGTTTAGTTGATGGAGCCTATGGAAGCAAAACTAGAGATCCAAAGGTTTGGCTTTATGTACAGCAGGATGTGGAAATGATCGAGCATCAACCTCTGGTGTTGAAAAATAAAGCCAATGTGGAAGTGCATGAAACTGCAGTTCCTAAAGTGTCCACTTGAGGCAGGCTTAAAAAGCCCCATAAGTCTCACGCACGCCATATTCATATGCCCACTTTTCTCAACCTGGTACTAAAATCGATGTTGTTCTGAGAGTTTATGTCATCGTTGGGTCTGAATCAAACAATCAGGGTTTGCTTACACGTAACTAACTAATCATAGCAACTCGTAGCAACTTTGTGTCTGTAGCCTTCTCCATCGGTCGCTCATTCGACCTCCCTCCTCGTATCGATTGTGCTGATCAGCTGTTGCAGCACATAGCAGTCTTTACCTCCTTTATTGACCTGTTGTCAGTGTTTCTGTCCTCTGAGTCAGATATTACATTTGTATATAACTAGCTGAGTGGAATAGACAGTTATGATGACAATGGTTGGCTTGCAAGTCATTTGGTAGGCGGGGATGGTTCCAGGGCCACTCTAGAATCTGATTGGCCCCCCCTAGAAGCCATCTCAAAATACTATACTGTGATTGGCTATTGGCTGGCACTGGCAGTGTCAGAGGTGTGTCTTGTTTTTACCTCAACCATTTGAGCTGTAGCTTTCTTCGTATGTCAATCTAGCCCATTTCATGTTGTTAGTACTTTAAACATCTTCTTTTGGAGCGCTTAAAGAACAAACGTTTTTTTACACAGGAATAATCCTATTGTTCTATTTCAACACTTTAACATCGATCCTTAAATTCTGTCGCGTATAAGGTGTCAATGCCGCACAATGACAAAAGTGGTTTTGATGGCTTAACAAACATCAGCAGCAGAGGTGGAAGATGGAACTATAATTTGTTCAAAGTAAGAATTGGTTTATCTCATCACTGTTGTTAGAGCATCAATGGATACTTCAAAAACACCAATTGAAGTAATCAGGACAGAGATAATAAGAGAAACACTTACATCTATTTTAGCCCCCTTACAGACTTCTTTTTGCATAACTGTAAAATAATATCAGTCAGACTTTGCAGAGGTGACTCTGAGTCAGTCCAAACAAAACATCTAACAATATAATATGTTGGAGCCTTGGCCCTCGAATGCACAAAGTCATTGCAGCACCAGGAAGCAGCTCTTAGTGTGCTGTGACTCGAGAGCAGGACAAACCACAAGGATACCAACGGTCAGAGCAGAGGACGGTGTGCCATGAGAAGTCCTGGTTTGTATTACAGTCACAGTGATACAGGGAATGGATCTGGTCACTTCTGTCCTCAGTGTGTTCCTGCACAGCAGGGACAGGACGTCTCCGTCACTGTGAGTCTGCACAGGAAGTCACCTCCAGCTCAGCCTCAGTCAGCATCGGAGACTCAGCTAATTACATCCACACACGCCGTATCTGGCAAAAACCAACAGCAGGCGCAGACTTTCAGTTTCAATCCCAGGGAAGGAGGCAGAGCAGCGGCTTTTAGAATAATCATTTGATGTGGTACATTAACTGCCTTCATGCTAGGCGGCAGCACGAGCCTGAGAGGAGCATGGCATGCATCCTCTTGCCTCCCTCACCCGGAGAGACAGAGCATCTAAAGCCATCCATATCAGAAAAACACACACTTTGCACGGGGGGCTTAACGCCTCGCCACCGCTCACCAGCTCCCACTCTCTTTGTTCCCCCAAAATGTGAAATGATATATATATTTTATCCATGTAACTGATTTTGCCAGCCTGAGATAGTTTCAAATTTCTATAAACTCGCTTTGAGTGAAATATGAATATTTTAAGCAGCTTAGCGCTGATTTAAATATATTTACCAGCAGTGTGTTGGCTGTGGGCCAAGACACAGTGTAATGCTCACAAAGCCACCACTGCTAAACTCAATTTGAGAAAGCTGATAATTCAGACTGGCAGCGCTGGGGCAAATAAAGTCATTTAAGTAAAATATTTCATTTTCTCTTGCTTTGTAATAACAGCAAGGAGGATAACGCAGATAGGAGCAGACATGGAGGGAACATGGAGGAGTGAAAATCAGGCAACAAAAACAACCGCCAGACCAGTGTGGGGTGTAACTTCCTCTTCTGCATTTTTATTTTTTAACTTACTTTATTAATCCCTGAGGGGAAACTCTGGTTTAAACACTCTGTCATTGAGAGACATGCTTCTCACACACATAACATGCACAAACAGGACTTGTGGACATTAATGTAGAGATGTCAGAGTGGGGCTGCTACACAGGGAGCACACCGGAGCTGATGGGGGCTCGTTGCCTTGCTCAGGGGAGCCTCGGCAGTACTCGGGAAGTGACCCGGCACCTCAAGCTTACCAGACCGTTTGGTCCACCATAGATTGGCAGCTAAAATACTTCAATCTGTTATAGAAATATCGCATTGGTTATTATTGCACAACTCTGTCTCCTCTTGAATTGATCACAAATAACATATGGACCTGACCGTCCTGGGGCGGCATCCAAGGGTTCAAACAAACAGAAGAATTGCATCAAAGAAACATGAAGAACCAGAAAACAAAGCATACAAATGTATTAGGGAGTACCAGAGAGAATCACTCCCATGATTCCCCACCAGCCTCGACGTCATCTTTTTGTTATTGTTTTGATTGAGAGCACTCTGGCAGCGTATTTTACATACTGTGCGTTTAACCCAGGAGGACTTTGTTTGAGTCCTGTGTGAAACATTAATGTTGAGTTATTATTTAACCAAACAATACGTCTCCAAATCTTCACTGAGTTATTTATTGTCTGATTCTAACCATCAGGGCCCCTTAATGATTTCCACATGTAAGAGAGGACAGAGTAGACAGGACATAATGGGACCACCAAGGGGGGCTGTGAAACAAAAAGACATTGCCATGGTTGTCCAATTTGCTTCTTACAGTATAAAAGCCCTGACACACCAAGCAGACGGCAAAGAACTAGTGGCGACGAAGGCCGCCTGTGGCGTCGCCTCACGTCGCCTTTGTCTTGGCCTAAAGGTTTCACAAGAACACATCGCACAGACTCAAGCCGACGGCCAACAACCACGTACGTTTTGCACATGCGTGAGAGGAAATAACTCTCCATGCCAGCAGGTGGCGGAAGTCCGTTGTTATGATACAAAGAAGACCATTTTCTCACCACTGCCGCTCACCACTTATAGGTAGTCTACTAATCGAGAATAATGTCTGATAAAAAGTTGAAAATGGAACTGGCGTAAATGAAACCTCCGAACAGCCAATCAGAGAGATTCCTCTCACCGACCGCCGATTCAACATGTTCATTATCCGTGACAAGAAAGTGTCTAGTGTTCCTTTTATTTCACCTATCACATATTATTGGCAAGAAGCAACCACCCAGCACCGACGACCTGGTAAAACACGGACAACTGCAGCGTGTGTCTGTTTCAATAAGCCAGTAAAGCTGCACTCCTTCTCAGCAAATCATCATAAACCAGAAAAACAAGTGAAGGGGAAGTGCTGCCATGCTACAACTTGTGCTGTGCTGCCAAGGGCATGAAAAGAGTCACTGACACATCACATGCTCGACTTACTCCCAATGAAGGATGATACAATGAGTGTTGCCATTCTGTGAAACCGCTGAACTTCTTTCCGTCTCAGCAGACAAGCCTGCTGGCTCAAGACGGGTTCCCGAGGACTGGGTAACAAGGAATAAACCCTCGCTGTGCTTTCTCTCAAAGACGTTCACGTTTATTGGATTCATCCCCGACATGAGTTTATAATAGTGATCAAGAGTGCAGAGCTGTGATCTCCAGACATCGGTACTTCACGGGAAGATTACCGAGCATGTTTACCGATTTTTCAAATTAGAAATATGATTTAAGGAAAGAGGGAGGTGACTGGTTGAAAATGTGGTCAAAGTAGATTTTTTTAAGTGTTTGATGCTCTTGGAAGACAGGAAAAAGTTAACCACAGAAAAAACTACAGACTCCAAACATATCACAAATAAAAATCAGGATGAAAATAACAAAAGGCCTCCAGGCGTACAAGCCCGGGTTCAAATCCCAACTGTGGCTGCTTTCCTGCCGAAGAGAGACAGGAGAGTGGGGGGACGACATGCAGCAAGGGGCCGAGGTCGGACTTGAGCTCACAGCCGCTGCTCCGCGGACCATTGCTTCCGCACATGGGGCGGCGTAACAACCGCTAGGCTATCGGCACCCCCATAAATCAGAGAGTTATGCATATTTAATCATCGTGTTGTTTTGGGAGCATTGAGACTGAAACTTTGGAGCGTTTGTAAAGTAACAGCGAGGTGAGCCCGGCTTGTTTCTCAGTAAAAATGGAAGGAAGTGCTTCGACTTTAATCCCCTCTGTCCTTTGCATATCCAGTTACTTCATATTAATCCTTGAAACCGTCTGGACAGGATCCGGGTTTACAGCAGGTTTATCGCCCTGCCATCTCTGCAGCATGACAAGATGTTAGCTGAATGCTTTGGCAACAGATAAAGGTTGAACTCGTGTCCTCAATGTCATAAAGCAGCCTTTGCCTTTGCCTGCTGTTAATTGAGTTACACAGAAATGCATACACATGTGTTACAATAAATTGTCACGCGCCGTTTTGGAGTGAAAGACCTTTCCTGCCGAGCACTTACTGGTGGAGGAAGTGCTGATGGCAGAGTAAATAAACGACATTTACACTGCAGAGAGAGGCCATAATGGACACAAAGGCACTTGAAGGGGAGCAGCAGTGAATTTCATTCTGAATATACAAAAGCCCTGTGCTCAGCGTTATTGGTTTTGTATAGGTGCACATGCTCTCATATGCTGGAAATAGAGAGAGCACATTTTTGTCCTTTTCTCCCGTCTCCTCATCGGGCACGTTACAAAGAGAAGAAGGGGGGGAATGAAACGAGAGCTTGTGGACGATCAGACGTGGATTTGAGTTTGGATCAAACTAAAAGAGAGGAAAAAAACAGCTCATTTCTCTTTCTCATTAATCTCCGACAGCTCACAGCTTTTTGTCTTGGAGGTATGATGTGTTTGTCATTAAATGGAGTTGAGTTATAAAATTGGCCTTTACAAAAAAAGACAAGCTATCAGCCGTTAAAAATAATTAATGGATGTTTTCCTGCTGCTCTGCAAACAAAACAGAGAGAGGCAGGAAATCGATGCTTTCTTTGACGCCATCTTTCTCTCTTTTTTTTAAAGAAGTATCCTCTTTAACACGGTTCCATCAAATCAGATTAGTTTCCTCTGATCGAGGTCAAATGTAGTTCAACCAGCGTGCTTCTAATTGAAATGATAGCTTCTTCGCTATCTCACGGGTAACCTTGACTTCTAACATTTCGTCTAAATCAGCTCGCTAATTCAAGGAGGGAAGATGTAGAGCCTGTAAACAAATTACCGGAAAATCTGCCATTTGAGCACGAGGATGTGACGGTCGGCTGTATTGAGTGCAGGCTGAATGGATCGTCACTTCAAGGCAGAAGCATCGAGTCGTTTGCAAAAGATGATCAGAGATTTTTAGCTCAGATGAATCATGTGGATGAGGATGTTTCCAACCACAACTTCAATTTGGGGAAACAGAAGAAAGGGATGCAGTTATCTTAGCTTAGCGTTGAAGACGAGACGAAAGGGGACGAGTTTATCATCCGACACTTGCTCCATTATTCATCAAACTGGTTTGACAAATAAATGACCACAAATGTAAAATCAAGGGGAGATGGACGCTGGGCCTGTTTCTTAGTGAAAGCTTCGAGAGGTCTAATTCATAGCTTTCAGTCACATGACCGTCACGGTGACCTGGAGGGCAATAAGAGCAAAAAGAGCTCAGGAAAGGCGCCACCATTGAACACTCTGTGAAGCTGCAGCACAGACTTTCTAATGTTGCTTCTCCTCAAATCGACGCACGTTCATATCACCTGACAACCTAAGGAAAACTAAGATATTAAGACAAACTGCAAGTTTTGGGCACCACATGGATGACCTTGATGAACGCCTCAAGTTGAAACACGTTGGTCTAATTTGTGAATAAAGTTGATCTTCTTACTACAAGTGTTGCTGGAGCATTTTGACCTCTTCAAGCCTGTCACTCTTCATGCACCTTGTACTATCTCCTCCTCTCTAGGTTTTCTTTCTCAGATTAAATTCTGTAGAAGTATGTACAGGGGTCGTCTCCTCGTGGGTTAGTGCATACAAGTGAACAACAACTGTCTATCTTTTAGAAAAATATAATAAAACTGGTTAAAACACCTAGCTGAGATCGGAAATGTCTCAGTAGCGTGCAGCAGTAGAAAGTCTTTCTTACCCATCAGCAGGGCTAAACACAAGAATTCAGATTAAAGCAAATGTATTTATCGAATTTCAACAGTAGTTTAAAAAAATCTAATGACACTTAAATGAGTCACATTCACCTGACAAGTCCAGATAAACGTCTTCTTTCACCAAAAAGCACCAAAAAAAGGCTGCATAGTTGGGAAAGCAAAATGTTCTTCTAATGAGGTGTACAATCTTAATTGATTCTCTTAATTCAAGACACTCAACAAGTTAATTGTCCTGCAGACGGGAAAAGAACCACCGTCTCCTGGAACACATTTTTATTTAATTTTTTCCGGGGCGGCTGTGTCGTCTCTCAACCAAGAGCTTGGGGGTTCGATCCCCAGCTCTCAGATGTGTCCTTGGACAAGACGTTTAACCATGAATTGCTCCTTCTGCTTCGTCAGCGGCGTATGAATGTGTATGAATGTGTATAAATGGATAAGTTACTTCTAATTATCACTTTACACAGCAACCTCTGCCATCAGGGTGTGAATGTGTAGGTGTGACCTGCGGTGTAAAAGCGCTTTGAGTAGTCAGAAGACTAGAAAAGAAGACTAGATAAGTTACAAAGTCAAAGAATGACACCAGGATTACCTGCAGCTCCATATTTTAAAAACTGGGACAGCTGTCCAGGCTGCAGACTTTGAAGAGTAGAGACCGGGATCATGTCAACAGAGACCAAAGCTAAAACTTTCACTCATCACATCAATAAATGAACACACTGGGATCAGGTAGGCTCCTGATTTAATCCGACACTTTGCACTGGTATGGATAGAGAGAGCAGGGCAGAGCATTCTTTAGTATTTAAATCTGTAATACACATCCAGGAGCTCAGACTTGTAATGCTCAGCTGACCCGTCACGATGCGGGTGATCACACTGACAAACAGTCAGGGACTTACATTGGTTTTGTCCATTCCAATAAAGTTTGATTTGAATAAGATGACACAAAAGACAAAGGCAGCATTACATGGTGATTCTACTTTGAACAGACAGCAAGAAGCAAAGAAATAAGAACATGGAGCCACAGATGGCTGGAAGAAGCAGACAGTCTGCTCTGAAGCAGAGCTCCGTTTGATTTCTGTCACAGGAGGAAACTTCTGCTGGATGGAAATAGAGCAACATTACACTTTAAATGAAATAAACCCACTGAATCAACCTGGGAGGGGACAATGATTCGACACTAAATTGTAAAAGGATGACGTCTGCATCATAAAACAACACGTGGGCTTAATCTTCTGTGTTTGACTGCAATGAGAATGTTTTTCCTCCAAGTTTACCTACTGGATGTCTTGTAACCGATCAGCAATCACCAGCTGAGAGACGATTGATACCTCTGGGAACAGATGCAAATTTCCTTGTAATTCAGTTGAACCAAGAAGTGAGCGTATAAAACATCCTTATCCGTGCAACATTTACGTCTGCAACCTAAACGCTTACATTTCTTGCAAAGTAGAAGGAAACTCTTGCACTTCAGCCCCTCCCCAGATGGAGGTCAGTGCTCTCAGAGAAGGACCTGAGACATCTTCTCTCAGGCAGGATCCAAAGGAAATACTGGAGCGCAAAAATCCCTTCAGGCAAATTTATTTTGGTGCAAAGGACTAATGTATCGACGCACTGCATCTTCTTCAGAGTCTTCATGTCTTGGTCCATAACATCGCAGAGGATGGTTCATCTACTGAGTGTCAGCAGCTTCACTCGGGCTTACTTCAGCCATATGAGCCCGAAAAAGAAATGTATTTTCTTGTGATTTACTGGCAATCAAAATAACATCAATTTGTTCCGTAGACTCAGTAAATGGTAAATGGACGTTAGCTTGTATAGTCTCTTTTCACTCAAAGCGCTTCAACACTGCAGGTCATACGCTGATGGTAGAGGCTGCTGTGTAAAGTGACCATGAGAAGTAACTACTCCACATTCATATGCCGCCGACGAAGCAGCAATTCAGGGTTAAGTGTCTTGCCCAAGGACACATCGGACATGTGGCTGCAGGAGCTGGGGATCGAACCTTTGACCTTCTGGCTGAGAGACAACGACTCTACCAACTGAGCCACAGCCGCCCCAGTCAGTAGAAGACACATTTTCATAAGTCTGCGTAAATATGAGTCGCAAACAGTGTTTGACTCTAAAGTCTGTAGAGGAACTTTAAGGGTTAATGCAAAAAAAGCAGCTTAGAAAGTGTACCTGCCATATTTTCGATTTTCGACACAACACTGGAATCCATCCTGCCAGAACTATTGGCATGCAACTAATCAGGTGTTGCAGCCCCCTCTAGGTTAAAACACAAGGCGACTTCAGATCTGCAGGGAATTCAGAGCGGTCTTAAATAAATCTGGAGCAACCTGACACTAAATCTGGGATTCACTGGACCAGAATGCAGAGAAGTCCGATCATGTTACCACAAAGATATAGACAGAGCCAGGCTAGCTGTTTTCCTCTACCCTCAGTCTTAAAGCAAAGCTATGCTAACGTCATCCTCATCTTCTCATCTCACTCTCCATAAGAAAGCAGTTAAGCCTATTATCTCATGCTTGTGCATTGTGTGTGTTTTTTCACTGCGATGTCTCTGCTGGGTTTTATCCCCCGGAGCGTTTTTATCACCGTCCCCGCTGAATCTTTAACACGCTCGCTGGATTCGTATTACAATCATGCTCGACCACAGAGGCCTTTTTCTGCCAAATACTGAGAATAAATCATCCAGTCTGCTTTGATGTAAGCTTCTCTGACAGGAATGTGATTCATAATCCATAATGTGTTTCTGTTTTTTTTTCAACCTAGACCTTTTTTGCATTTGGCCTTTTTTTTCTGCCATCATGACTATTGATTGTGTTCAAGATTTCATCTCTCACTTACTCCAGCAGCGAGTTGTGATGTAGCTTCGGCTGACTGAAAACGCTGCTCTTCAGTACACACCCACAGGGGAAACACGCTCTCCAACAGCTGAATACAAAACACCATTTTCACACACACCGCAGTGAACCTGCACGCTTACATCTCATTTCCATTAATCCATCGCCTGAACAGTGTACATTTTCAGCATCACAGCTGTGGGCCGGTCGGCTCGTCGTTGCTCAGATGATGCTACATTCATGTCATGTTGGCGTTTCTGTAAACAAGCTCTGCCGACATGGGAGAACTTGTTCATGTCACCATCCTCGTGGAAATCCGAGCAGGGTATGTTGCTGTGTTTTGCAGAATGTGTTACCCCCCATGTGGCTCCACAAATTTAAGAAGTGTGACAACACAGGCGGTAAACATAATGGGCAATTCAGCAAGTGTGGAAGCCCAAATGTTAAACATGGAAATTATTATTCTCACTTTTATTATCACATTCTGGAGTAGAGATTGTTCTCTGTGTGGGAGCAAGCAGCAGACTAACCAGAGCTTGAAAGAAGAGGAACTCGTGCAATTTAAACATGTAGAGATGGAATAACTAGTAATGAAAGTCAATAATATGTGCTGCAACAACATTCAGTCTTCACAGTTATTACACATCACCACTGCAATTGAATTGTTACAACATATTTTTTTAACATCCTTCAAAGACCCTGACATTTTGACACAAAAGGGTAAAATAATGAGGTAGGTGAGGCAATTTAAAGTAGACAGTTTTTGCATTTTCTGTAAAAAATTAAATTAAATTCTGCAGTTTACTCAAGGCTGCCAGCAAGCATGAGCTACGGTAGAACCATAGTCCACTAAAAACATGGATGTAGTCTCAGTGACGTCACCCACTGGTTTCTGAAAAAGCATTTGAAGCCCTGGTGGTCGCCCTATTTAGAAATGCTGATTTGAAAAAGGCAAAGAGGGAGCTGAGGCGGGCCTTAAGGAATACAAAAATTGGCTGTTGATATGGAATTTGTTTCTCTACCAGACTGTAAACATGTATATATTTCTCCTGTTAACATGGACATTTTAATACGGAACCTACTGGAGATTACTGGGCTTTTGCAGCCAGCCTCTAGTGGACACTCAAGGAACTGCAGTTTTTGTGTAAATCAGTGTACTTCTAGTGATGAAAGATACAACAGAAAACTTTTTTTTACATTTTCAACCCCCCGCCCCCCCAAATAAAAACACCAACCAGAATTGAAATTGTTAAATTACATTTACATTCTGCATTTTTCAACACAGAGGTTGCAGATGGGGTTAATCCTTCTCGTCCAACACTCTTTAAACTCTTCAGGATTCCTTCTTCAAATGTTGTAACAAATGAATCCAAATAAATGATCACCCACACCTGCTACAAATCTCACTTCTCTTGCAATTCAACCTAAAAACGTTGTTGTCCTCATCCTATTCATGTCTCCCTTAGACAACAACTGATGCATCCACAAGCAATAAGATGTTCTAACTTTCCTGACAGGACGGTATCTTCTTCTTCTCTTTTACTGGAAGTCTATTAAAGCTCCCGCCATGTTTAACGCGCTCACGCAGGATCTCTGACGCGAGTCCTTTCTGTCTGTCAGTGCCCTGAAAACTGTCATTCAAGCTTTCATAACATCTTGTTTTGACAACTACAACTGACTCTACTCATGCTTAAGCAAATATAACCTTTCTGCAGATGATTCATAAAGCTGATGCCGGACTCTTTAATGAATACAAATAAGCCTCATTGACACTGGCTACCGATGCTTTATAGATGATATTTTAAGATTTGAATGATCAGCTTGAGGCAGAGATGGGCGGGGGGCCTGAGCACATCAATGACTGTTCGATCCCCCAAATCCCTCAGTGAGTCCCTCCTAAAGATTCCAAGATCAAGATTTAAAACCAGCGTTGTCTTTTCCATCTTTTAAAACATAAGTTTACTCATTTCATTCTATGCTTTGTTGTTTCTGTTGTGATCTTATTTTCAATGCTGCACGGATAACATGCATCATTGTTGGTATTATAGTTACATGTGTGTGACGTAAAATGAAATGCACTCAAACACATCTTGGATTTCTCCAAAGATTTCTTAAAGTTGGCCAAAATCCATCACCAAACAGCAGAGTGTACACCACATTCACATGCAGATGCATCAAAGACTCGGACAAAAAGGAGACGCGTCACCCGGTCACGCAGTCGCCTCTGCCTCTGTGAAAAGGAGGACAGTCTGGTTTTGTGCTGCAGTTTATTTTGGCTCTGAGCAGAAGGTCATCGGTCAGCCTTCTGACAAACGTAAACAGTCAGATCTGTGCTGAACAGACTGCTCAGACTGGAGAAACCAAAACACGGCGTTTCACTGCTGGACAAATGGACTGAAATGTTGCAGATCAGACGTGCAGGCTGTTTGAGAAGGAGCTTATTGTGTCATTATACACCTTGAAATACAACCAGTGGTGGTTTTAGTAATTCGGAGGCTCCAGGCAAAGACCAATATTAGGCCCTTTCCTATTTTGCTTCAAGCAATCACAGCTTGTTGGGAGGCATCTCTTTTCCGTAAATTAAGCCCCAGAACTGAAGAACAGACCCAAATGTGAATTATAAATACACAAGCCTGGGGTTCAGAGGCGCTGCTTGTCAACAGGCAAGGCAGGCAGCTTGGGGCCCCAGGCCAGCAGAGGACCCCCGAGGAGCTGAGAAACTTACTAACCCTAAACCCCCCGTGGTGACTCAAAATGTGTAAAGTTTGCATTGACAGTAGGAAACCTCCCAAAGGGGGCCCCATCTGAAAGTCTGATAGCACTCACTCTTGTTGCGCTGCTGAACGTCATGCTAAGCATCAGGCTAAACAAGTTTATCCTAGTCATAAACCAGCAGAGATCGATACCGAAAAAGGAATTCACAAGAAACAAAAGGCCTGTAGAATTTACACAGGGGTCAAAGACGAGCTCGCACAGAAGAACGGGGAGCCACAGATTAAATACTAAGGTGACAGGAAGACAATGAGATGCAGCTGGAAACAATCAGGGCGGGGCAGACAATCCCACAGGCGGGAAGCACATGAGGGCAGGAAGAGGAGGATCTAAGGTACCGAGCTGGACATGAAATGAACCCACCTGTCAATCATTTCTGTCTGCGTCTCTCAGCCCAAAATGGTTTTTATGAAATGTTAAAATCTTTACAGCTGGCCAGTGTAGTTTTAATAGATTTGTTCTCAAACAGGAGGGAAAAGAGCATTCATAAGAGTCGATTATCAGTTTTGAATGTCTGAACTTCTCATGCTTTTTGTCACCGTTTGGTTCTTCCAGCTTTGAAAGAGATTTAAAATCAGTCACATGTCGGACCTGTCTCCTACAGCTGCATTAACACACTGAAAAACAAATCTGGAAATGAGCTTGTTCATTGAAGGATGAGTTGATTGTCACCTCCCGTTTCACAGCTAATGCTCTCCACTGTGTGATGATCCGCTTAGCCGCACATTGTTTCCAAGCAGCCTGCCTTTCTCCCGCAAATCTCCTTATTTACAAGTCATCAGCGAAGCGGGGGCTGAAGCCTGCAGGATAATGTCAACTTTTCTGTTCACTTATTGACAGGCGGCCTTCTGAGAGAGGTTTTTCATTCCCAGCCTCGACTTGCAACATTTAGCTCGTCAGCCCCATTAGACGCTGACCTTCATACTAATGCCGAAGTGGCAGGCAGTGCTGAAACACCTCATTCAGTCCGCTCTCTGCAGAGATCACACACACAAAGTGGCAGCAACAAAAGAGGGATTTACAGATACACAAATACTGTTTTAATTGCTTCTTTTATACGTGCAGCACCTTGTGGATGTCTATGATGCTTTTGAATTTTTGTTTTTATGCACATTTTTTTGAAGGTGAAACAAATTCTTTCCATCGAAAATTCATGCAGTACAGAAACAAGCATGATGCTGTTTTCTGAGGCTAACTCTGAACACTGCTTCTTTACCTCACAGGACATCTGATTTCCTGAGCTCACCTGGCTGCAGTCAACCTCTGCGACTGTTCAGCGGGCCCTGCAAGCCTCAGTCACAGTAACAGAGCTGGCAGGTTGCACGACGCTGCCGTTCAGCCTATCGCTGCTAAAAGCTGATCTGTATCAGGCTTTATCTGCAGAGAGCCATGGGAAAACTCAGTTATGTGGTTTCTATCATCACTGGTTGTCAGCGTGAGTCTCTTCACTGCTGCAAATCAGTCAGTGTCCTTATTCCCTGACACAGCTGTTTATAACAAATCCTAACCAAATACATCTCTGCTTCTATTTACTCCTCAGAAATAACTCTGGGAATCGCTAAAAAGATATCCTTATAAAAGGAGCCGGTCATATTGATAAAAAAAACAACAGCTGTGGCAGCCGCACTCAGAGCTGTTCTCCTTGTGATTGAATTTCAAAATGGAACTACAATGACATTATCCGTCTGTTTTGCACCGTAATTCTTCAGAGGACTGAGTTAGTCGAACCGTTTGCAAGCTCCCAATTTAAAGAATAGCTTCTATAAATGAAACAAATCAAAACACATCCGCAAATGTAATTTTGGGATTAGTGCATCAGTAGCAAGCTCTTTCTCTTTTTTTCATGTCGCTTCGGAGCGAGGGAGCGTCTCCAGAAGCAGATACAATCCTTTCTGCACAGTCAAATATTCAATTGTTGCAGTAAAATTAGCACACACAGGGGCGTCTGCAAGGTTTTCTGGGCCCAGAGAAACGATATCTCATTGGACCCCTCCACCGCAGCCGCAGCCAATCCTGTGATATCTCTATAACCACACCTCCATTACACACATGACTCCAATACAAGCTTTAAATCAAGGTTGTCACAATGTTCCTCTTAAAATCCTTTTTCAATCACACATTTATAAAGGTTACAACCTCTTCTCGACACTATCAAAAAGTACCAAAGCTTTAAAAAACAAAGACGTCTATTTCATAACATAGAGATGACTTGCATGCAAACCCTTATGCACCGTCTGTCTCAACTGCACGTTGGCAACGTTACGATGCATAGCCAGCTTGTGCATTTTAGACAGTGTACAAGTGTAAGCAAAAAAACATCAATTACCCATCACAGGGTGCATAGGACTTTTATGTTTGCTGCCTTGTTATCAAACCATGTCTCGATATTTTCTTGTATCACATCTAAGTTTAAAATCCCTGCAATGAGCTGCTTTAAATATCTATAACTCTGTGTTACCCCCTTTAAAACTCTACTGCAGGTTAAACTAAACAATAACAATGAACTCAGTTATGTCATAGATGCATCTTTTTGGTATTTCAATTATTAGTAAGCGTCTTAAATCTTTCACAATAGTTTTTTAATACACAAACAAATCCAAACTAAAACTTCCCTGTCCTTCACCGGGGCTCTGGATAGTCAGTCCCCTGATTACTGTGCCCATTAGCTCACATTTAAGTGTTCAAGTCAAAGTGTGCGATGTGCAGCAGCTTACAGTTTGAGGAGATAGTTTAACTACCTGATCTCTTTGAAGCAGCATCTCACATCCTTCACACTCTCGCTGTGACCACATTTTAGGATTTTAAAGGTATTTTTGAGCATAAATGATTATCAGGGTGGTCTCATTTGAACCCTGCTTCTCAGCCAAACTGGGTTCTTCTGTGCAAAAGTATGTAAGTCTAGCCTGCTGGCTTACCATGATCAGGATTTCCATAGTTACACAGACTATCGCTCACTTGCAATGCCTTACAAAATCTCTACACGAGCTTTGGTTCAGTCGTTACAGGGAGTACCTCTGTGTAGCCTCTGCTTATTCTCAGTTTATGCATCCTCCATTCCTTCCTTTACCTCCTCCCCTCCTCGCTCAGCCCCTCCAGCCTGAGATGTGAGCTGAGGAGGCGAGAAGGACACACAAGGAGAGAGGAGTCGAGGCAACAGGAACTCAGCAAAATAAGACGTTCTTCTGGGCCGTCATTTTGAAGCGACATTAATCAAATTTGACGAGCTGCACAGCTGCATCATCTGTCTGATTAGTGTATTCCAGCTGCGTGTCGCCTCTTTTGATAATGGACTTCTGCAAAGGATACACCTGTGCACCGGCCTGCTCAAAGCTCCTCCGTCAGGCCTACTCTCTGCTCACTCCTCCAGGAAGCATTTTAGGGAATATAGATATCTTTCAAGTTGTTAAGACACCAGAGTTTGACACTTCAATATGATATTAGTAAAAATCTAACTATTTTAATATCTGTTCTGATACCACGGCAATCAAAATAGAAGTTATAGGCAGCCAGTATCAGGTCATTTCTGGTTTTTAATTACCAAATGTTCAGCCAATCTCCTGCACACTTTCTAAATTGCACAAAAAACATTGGACACATTTCTGTACTTTATCCTTTTCAATGCTTCAGTTCAATTTAGACAGTGTGCAGCTCCTCTGTGCATGCATCTCTCTTCAGAGATATATGCAGCTTTTTTTCAGGCTTATACTTTTGGATACTATCCATCGTTTAGGTGAAGAGATTTTATCGTTTTAAAGTACATGGTATCGAAAAAGATACAAAATTCAGACGACCTTACTTTTAAGAGGGCGTCCACAACGTCACAGGCAGGAAGAGAAGATAAGGACGCATAAAGGCCAAAAAAAAAAAAGATGTAAAAAAAGTCCTGCATCCTCTGTGGCTCTGACAAAACTTTGTCAGGTCTTAGAAAATAGTCCTGATACCAGAGAACAAATCCCAACGATTGCATTAACCTCGCTCAGAGGAGTTTTAGTCAAAGATGTTTTTATTGCATGATAGGAAAATATAGGAGCCGGTGTTTTTAGAGCTTCACCCAGAGTTAAATTCTTAATGTCTCAGCTTTGACTTCCAGCATTCATTGTCTAAATGTCCCTCAAAATGTTCCCATCTTCCATCAAAGTATAGAGTGTTCTTTAAATATTCATATATTTTTATACCAATAATTTGCTCTCTAACAAACTCACTCATCATTTTAACTCAAGCTAACTGTAGTTCTCTCCCACACTTTCTACTGACCCTTTAAACACACACAGTGTTACACAGATGTTTGCTTTGTCAAGACAACAGCGATAGCTTACAGCACACTGGTAAAATAAGAGAGGAGGAATAAGTAACTACAAAACATGACGTCTGACGGACAGTTTCAGGCTGTAGGACTCCATCAGCTCTCTGACACAGCTGCTGCTGTCAGACACAGAGCGGTACGGCCGAGGAGCAGAGAAGAAGAGTGATCATATAATGAGATGTAATGGTGTGCAGGGTGTTTCCCTGCACACACACACACTCTTTGACTGAAGGACTCGAAGGTGGAAGAAATTCAGCGTCATGTAAAGAGACTTTACTGTCACCCAGCAGGATCGAGGCGCTGAGGATTTCACCTTCATCCATAAACGCTCGCTTTAAATCCTGCACCTTCATTAGCAGGAAAATCCATCTGAGGATTTTTCTTATTTTTCCTCAGTTGATGCAGTTTTTTACAGTCAATAAAATGAAAAATCTGTCGGCTTATGCAACGAAGAGGACGACTGCCGGTGTTATATCCATGTACTCTTCAGACTAGCAGAAATCTGTGCATCTCTGTGAACGTAGCCGTGGCGTCTTGATAAATTACATGACTATTAAGTTAGATCAAATCAAATGTTTTACTCCAGTAACTGCAGTGTTCTTTTGGCCTCTTGCTTTGCAGCCACACATTGTCGTGCATATAGCCTCCAACAGACGACCTCAGCACTGAAATCACTGAGTTATTCAGATATAATAAAGTAATGCACAATGTACCCTCTAAACAGTATTCACTGTATTTCAAAGAATATAAAATATAAGTAAGATTTCCCATATTAGCATCAAAGAGCTGCAATGTGTTGGACCAATCACACTGTGTTTCCCTTTAATAGTATTAATAAAAAATGTGCTTTGCTCTCAGTTTTAAAGCTTCTTTGGGTTGATACAGACAGAAATTATGGTTCGAAAGGTCACTCAAAAAATTTCCCCTACAGCAAAATAAAATATTCATCATGTCTCTGAAATAAAAAGAGAGGAATGTGGGCATGTCATGAAAAAAAGATGCATGTAATTCTCCACAAAAATCTCAATGAAGCTTCAGAAACACATCATATTTTACTAGGTTTGATTTTCTCCCCCGCACGCACACACACACACACACACACACACACACACACACAAAGTATGCAGTGCAGCAACACGCCTGAAGACACCAGAACACACATGCACACACATAAACACAAGTGGGTGATATGAAGGAACTGATGTGTGAGATGCTTTCCTATCTGCAAACACTGAAACTTTCAGAATAGCAACAGGCTGCCCACTATCACCTCCCTATGGACATACACACCATTCATATTTTCATGCCTCTTTTTCGGCTGCTTTGCCAAACACAAGAGCAATCATTTTGGATAGACCACCCTGTGTGTTCTTCCTAAAAAAAGTCTTGTTACATTACAAACGACACCCAGAACAGAAACTTCAGCTATTCCCCCACAACAAGTGAGGAAAAGGAGGAAGAGTGAGTCTCCAACAGGTCGTTAGGAGAGCAGCACGGGGAGGAAAATCAAACTTTCAGGGCTACAAGGAGAAGGGGAAAAATAAGAAGTAGCTCACCAAATCTGAGGACGTGTGGCATCCCATGAGAATAACCCAAACAGTGTAATAGCAGCAGTAGAAGCCTGACGGTGCACCTGACTCTGGCGTTAAACATCAGCAGGGAGGTGATCTTCATGGTGCTCGTGTGGTGCACAGGATTTTTATTCCCTGAATCGGTATATTCCCCAGATTGTTTCTCTTTTATTCTCTTTGAACGTGAAGTAAAAGCGGCGGAAAATCTCACGGCATGATCAGTAGCACCGGCGGGCTGGGCAACGGTTTCCCCACATCCATCTGGCCAACAAAAAAAAAATCAACCTCTGCGTGTCCAGCTCGCTCACTGCGCCAAGGAGAAGAAGAAGAAGAAGAAACAGCCCTCCGACTCAGCTGAGGAAGATGATGGTGGTGGAGGTGGTGGTGTTGGAGGTGGCTGGGCATCCATGTTAGGCAGGGCAGAGCTTGAAGAGATCCATCTGCGGAAAGAGACACACAGGCAGAGATTGGAGGGAGGTGAGGTGAGAGGGGGAGAGAGCGGAGGTTTGTGAGGATCCACAGAGAGTGTGAGAGTGAGGAAAGCGGCGTACTCAACAGCCTCGGCAGCCCGAGCTCCTCCTGCTGCACTGCCGCACACCATCTGACGTCGAGCCAACACTAGCAGGCGGAGAGCGCGCAGGCTGGACCGGGCATGTTTCTCGGTTTTCTGCGCTGACCACACTTCGCGTCCTTCATCTAGCCTATATCTCATATATCTGCCCCCTTCTCCCCTCCCTCCTTCCCTCTGCCTCCCTGATGTCTTGTCCCCCGGTCAGCCGGTCGGTCACCCAGCCGCCGCTCTCGGGTTATTCCCTCAGATTTCTCCCCCTCGGCTCGGTTCAGTGGCTGTGGAGCGCTTCGTGCACCGCCGTACAAAAGTCAATGTATGAATTTCAAAAGATCGCCTGTGTTTGATGGGAGTCACTCAAGCTTGGACTCATGTGAAGCCAACCTGTCACTGTACACTCCGCATGATGAATAGCCTCGGCTCACCCCCGCTGTGTTCCTGCACCCATGTTCTGTCTCTGCAATTATTACTTTTTCATCCTCTGCTTTTGCTGCACAGCCTCTCAGGAGAAAGACGGCCCTCCACGGAAAAGTGTCAAATTTGTATTTCATTCAGAAGCGTCATATCTGCTCTTTTATGTGACATTTGAATACTGACCGTGACACGAGGTCTTAAATGTGAACAAATGGTTAACATGTTCCTACAGTGGCCTCCAAACTCTTATTAAAAACTTGAGCAGACATTTTCCAATGATTTTACAAATATATCTGTGAGCTTGTGCATGATATAAAAGCACAAATTATTGCTGTTTTCTCTTCTGCAAAATGTTCTTACAGAGTTTTCAGTCAGATCCTGAGTCGTTCATTAAGCGAATGATTTCTAAATCTCCTACAATCTCTCTCTAAACCTCATAACTTAGAGAGGATCAGACAATCGCATATTTGGGGCTCAAGCTGGTTTTAACATTGAGATGAGAAAAAGAATGGCAGGCTGGTCCTCCAAAGCAGGCTGTCACAAATATGAGTAATGAGAATTTAAATTTCAAGGACATTACAAATCTTGTTCTTCATGTATCATCACTTCTGGGGTGTCAAATATCTCCTGAAGTCTTAAGACGGCCTCTTAAATATGTAAACGGCTTAAACATGAGGGAAATTCTTTAAACGTCCTCTCTGCAGTGATTTGATGTGAGGAGGTTTCAGCACCACGGACAGAGGATGTGTTTCAGCTCAGTGTGTTTGCGTTTTGAAAAAGGTTTCAGCACCACAGACAGCGACTCCGCGGTCAGCTTCCTCTGCTGGCTCTCCTCCTGGACTGGCAGCGAGGAGGAGCTCTGCTTGGACCCGGTCCATATGATGATACAGAGACACTGTGACTAAAGGTTAAATATTGTTCCTTTTCAACATTAACACTCATTATTGTGGACAGCAACTATTAAACCGCACAGACTGTCCAGCATTTCTTCACAGCTGGGAATCTATCTAAATGTATAAAGCACAATAAGTAAAGGCCTAAATATTTAAAAAGACAGAAATTATTTTTAACTTATTAGGGTGTACTGGAGGTCAGAGCATGCCTGGTGTTATATGCGTTCAAACTTTGAGGTTGATTTTAAGTGAACGCAGGTCAATTTAGTTGTTTTTTTGTAAGTAACAGCACATTTCAGAGGCTGCAAGGCGGTTTCCTGAGCTGATATGTGCCTAAAAAGGAAACAAAAAAGACAAATCTGAGATGCACCAGTCTGTGCGCATGCTGTGAGTAAAGCTGTGCAGCATTTTAACTTACATAGAGGTCAAAATAAGAAGAGGCAGTTCTCTGATGGCCGTGCGTAACGGGCAGAATTGTGCTTATGGAGTCTAATACGGATATTGTATTATCTATTTAGTTCTTTCTCGGGCAGCATGCACCTTGATAAAAGGTATTGAAAGCTGCTGAAAGGAGCCCCTGCACCGGTCACCGTGTCGTGATGTTAAAGTTGATTTAAAGCTAATGTGCTCATCAACTGTGAGGTTTAAATGCGTGGCTCGTCTCCGCGAGTTCCCATCCAGCCCCGCGAACCTCAGGCGTTATCTCCGGATCATTCAAAAAGCAGCTTCACGGTGAGAATTTAACGACCCCCGTAATGTCTTTGAACCCCAAACAGACAAGACATCAGCCCGAGGAGGAGGAGGAGAAGGAGGAGGAGGAGGAGGTGGAACCCGAAAAGGTGACAAGCGTCTCCAGATAGAGGTCGGACAAAGACGCGGGAGGTCACATCTCTCTTATGAAACCTCAAGTCGCAGCTAAATTCTGAGGCATTTAATATGTATTTTCTCTCTGGTGGGCGCAGGTTGAAAGCAGCTTTGTCAAGAAACTCACAGATGAACTTGCCAAAGCTGACCGGTGAGGTGCGTATTCTGCCGGTTGGAAACGATGTGGAAAAAGATGCCTCTGTTCCCAAAGATATAACCTGTTCCTGGAAAGATGTCACGCGGGGGAAATAATACAGAATGGTACAGTAAAACATGAAAATATATGTCAGGTTTAAAAGACTGGGCTTACCCTTGGTAGAGCTGGAGCAGGAAGAGTCACCAGAGCAGCACAAAGAAGTTGATTTGTTTCTATGGAGGAGCCGAGGCGCTTCCCCCGCACTCGCTGCTGGTAGCGCTGCGCTCCGGCCGTAGGGGAGACACGCCTCCTGTCGGACGGCAGGACGCACTGCTTAAAGCAACAGGGGGAGCACCACACCGGACCAGGGGACTCACCTACACCGAGTCTGCAGCTTCCCCCGGCGGAGACGACCGGGTGTCAGGTCGGACTGAGTTGCATTAAAATCCTTTATCCGCGGGATGGTTCAGCCCGACGCTCCTGTGCGCAAACACAGTCTGAGCTAGTAAAGCAGAGACCTTTACCATCAGAGGCGCTAATTAAGAGCAAAGGTGTGATACCGTCCACGCTGCAGACTAAACAGACAGAATAATTTGCTGGGATAGTCAAAATGTCAGGAATGTGATCACAATATAGGATCAATGTCTCGTGCAGCAGTAGAAATACATATTAAAACAGTGCAGCCGTTATTTCCCCAAGCATTTAATTAAAACAATTAAACAGTACACATTTCTTACAAGTTAAAATGCTTTTTTTTTTTAAACATTTCACAGTCTAAAGCGGGAAGTGTCTATCACAGGAGAGTCAGTTAACAGTGCAGATTTGTGCTTTTTTTTAATGAACCCCAAATTTGCTCCAAAGGCAATCCTCAGATTTCAGATATTTCTCCATCAGTCTGAGGAAAGAGAAAAGCTATAGTTTCCCAAACCTTCACTTACTAAAAGCACAAATCCTCAGGAGTGTTTTTGAACGTTTGATAACAAAATTAAATTACCTGACACATCTTGATGATTTAGAAAAAAAAAATCAGATCCGTGTTTGGAATTTGACCCAGAAGCCAAAGTTAACGTTTGTGGCATTAAGGCATGGCGCGTTTATTTATGTATCACCTTTCAGACACCAGAGTTCTTCATACAGGCACAACAAGCATCTCAAACATTTCACAAGATAATCATGAAATAATAAACACAATCTAAGGAGGTAAAAAGAAGATTTAGACACAAATAAGTTTAATAAATATTCATTGATCAAAAGAAAACAGTAAGAAGTTACTGTTTAAATAAATACAAGAAGTGCACATCTGTAAGTAAAACTAAGCAAAGCAGATCAATGACTCAAATAACAGACACGGTGGGATTAAGTGATGCATTGAACAGAAATGTTTAGAAATGATTTTTAAACCTGATTTGATCATACTGTCACCGTCATCATCACATAGACATTAAAACACTCAGAATGTGACACACAGAAGAGAAACATACAGAAACACAAGATTAAAACAAACATGAACAGATCTCCCTCAGAGAAGAAACTAAGAGGGGTCATCATGAGATCACGAGGTGACTCCCTCCCTACCTTTAAACCCCGTTTTTAGAATCGCTTATTCACTGTGACCACGGCCTTTTTTTAAGTCCCCTTATATTGTTTTCCTCCTGATTTGGTGTTGTTATTGTTGTTTTTCATCGTTGTGAGATCTGTCAGGTGACCTTGACCGTCCTGAAAGACACCTTTAAACAAAGTGCATCATTATTAAGAGATGAACACATTTACAGGAAGCAGAAGATGATTATGAAATTATCTTTATTAAATATCTGCTCAGTCATCCATCCTATTTATGATCCGTACGATGACGTCACTTCTTCATCAGATTATTTATTTCTTCCAAAGAAGCTTGAAAGCATGCTCGCTTCCTGTTATTGTTTTTTAGGTTTTATAGATCCCCGTTAGCTTTTGCATCGCAGCAGCTTTTCTTTCTGGGGTCGACATGATTTCCAAAATGACAAAACAATAATACATAACATCCCATTACACCCAACAACAATACAGCAACGTAACCATGACACCATCACGCACACATCACAGTCAAACCATATAATAACCATCCATCAATACAAAGCCAACACACTCATCACCACCCACACACACTTTTAAAGGGTTGATACGGCCGAAGGAAACCCTGTATCATCCGCCTGAGGGGAGGAGCTGGGACTCAGGGGGGAGACCATGAGATGATTTTTTTGTGCCTTTCTGATCCCAGCTGGAGGCTGCGATGTTGAAGGACTCGTGATTTTCATGGTTGTCCGTATGAGTCGGTTGATTTGGGCCTTTGATTGAGCAGTCTAATCATCCTCACACTGTTGGACTCTGGCCTGTTGCATCTTTTTATGGACCATTTAAAGGAAGAATGTTCAACTTTTTGATCCAGTAGATGTCGCCCTTGAGCGCCAGCATGAAACCAAAACAAACTGCTGTTTGGCCACACCCCCGCCATACCGAAGCCTCCGCTTTCCTCCATCGACACACCTCCAACCCCTCTCCAATCGCGTTCACACGAACAAGTTTAGTGCAAGCGGCGGACAAAATCGTCCTTGGCTCGAGCTGCAAGCATTGTTGTGTTAGCATGCTAATGTTAGCACTCTTTAGTTAGCTCGTAGCTTGAAATTGCACATTAATTGACACAGAATGAGCGTGATCTTAAAACGCTTATGTGACATCCAAATAATCAGTGAGTATGTTCTTCTTCTTCTCTCTAGTCCTTGACTAAAACAGCTTTGGAGGAGCCGGCCGTCCCGTCCATGTAAACACGGCTCTGACAACAACACAGCCAGCGGGACTCGAGCTTCTCACACATTGTAGACAGTCATGACTGATATATTTATGTGGAACTATGTCCCACATTCTGCTTTAAGCCATGTCTCCCTTGCAAAGGAAGCACCAAACTCATGAAATAAAGTGTAAATAAACTTAACAATGAAATGATGTAAATACAAAATGATGCAACATAAAAACAACGGAAAAAGCTTTAAACAGATCAATTCAAGTGTGGTCAGGCAGGAGCAGAGGGGAATGACACTGACTGAATAAAAGCAGAATATTGCATAACGAATTATTGTCACAACATGTAACTAATTTTCTTTCCTGGAAACTGGAGACAAACTGTGTGAGGAGATTCTCTTTCTGTTTCCAGTCGGTTCAGGGAAGTAAGTGACAATATCTTGAAGCCAGGCGTGATAACGTCTCTCAGTCTGAAATCCTGAAACATCTTGATTTGCAATGAAATTATCTTGTTTGCTTGTCTTCACATTGAATGCCTGAATAACTGCGTCGTTATGATGGAAAGCAGTTATTCTCTTTGCAGTTCACAGCTCAGAAGGCTCACTCTGTTTTTTATTCGAGCACATCAGGCCAATCAAACGGCAGGATCAGGAATAAAGGGGAACAATGCTAGGCCATCAGACAGAAAGAACTGCAGCAAGATAAACAGTTTAGAGCTGAAGGAGCACATCCCTGCAGAGATGGAGGCCTGATCTGAGCCCACAGTCTGCAGCTGAAATGAAAGAGAGCTTTGATCCCTGCCAGCCCCCCTCCCCACACAGCGTGCAGCATGAAAAGTTGAATTGTGGGGGCTACAAATAAATAGTCAATGACAGCTCTGTGATCCAACAACCTCTACTACTCTCACCCGTGGGACATGAAGGAGGGAGAGACCCGAGTACATATGAGAGAGGAAGGGATAAGATGGGAACTTTTAGAGATGAATTATTCAGTCGGGTTGAGGCTGCACGGTGTAAATTTGAATTAGTGATGTTTTTAAGAGCAATATTAATTAATGTGTTCCAAAGACAAAGGTGATTTAAAAACTGTAACATCGCCCCCTTAAACTAGAAATAAACCAACATCTGATTAAACAAAGAAGGAAAACAGGACTACCTGAGACCCTCCAGCCTAAACTGAAATAACAAAACCCAGCATTATATACAAGCATGGGGAAAGACAGAAATAGCTGGGTTTGGGAAAAAGAGAGCAAAGTAGGATGTAGAAACAAAGCTCCTTACTACACGTGTCTTCATGTGTCTCTCCTACATGCTCCTCTAAACCACCCTCCTCCTACACCTGAGTGCTAAAACTCAGGCAGGAACCAAGGTCAGAAACAACAGGGCCTCATGTTACAACATCCCAAAAAGCTCCATGAGGCTTTTTCCACAGTCCTCTACAAAACCAATAGTTTGTACGTAAGGTGAACTGCAGCTGAACCACACAGTCATGTAAATGCGTCACTTTGTGGGCTGGTCACTCACCTTTGCTGTCTCCTCTGCAGGGTGTGCCGGCTAAAAGAGTCCCCAGGGTACCTGTGCACAAACTTAAAGGTTCTGGGAGATACCATGTCGTTAATGCAGGAGGGGTGTCTTTTGTTTCAGGTTTTCTGTGATTGAAGAGAGTATAGCGACTATTGGACATCAACGTAGGATAAATGTAGTTTAATGTAAATCGTGTGTGAGTGACTTTAATTAGCCAACCTTGTTTCCCTGCAGGTGTCATATCCACACACACACACACACACACACACACACACACACACACACACACACACACACACACACACACACACACACACGTCCCCAAAAAAACACAACTCATGCTTTCAAAAGTTTGACTCACGATTCTGTTGCTCCATATTCCCTGCATTTTAGGAGAGACTTAACATCGGACGTCAGTCTCTCCCTCTCTCTCTGAATACCTCCACCTTGAGAGCATGTGACTGCAGGGTACAGCGCAGGTGCAGATCATGTGACTGCAGGGTACAGCGCAGGTGCAGATCATGTGACTGCAGGGTACAGCGCAGGTGCAGATCATGTGACTGCAGCGTACAGCGCAGGTGCAGATCATGTGACTGCAGGGTACAGAGAAGGTGCAGATCATGTGACTGCAGGGTACAGCGCAGGTGCAGATCATGTGACTGCAGGGTACAGAGCAGGTGCAGATCATGTGACTGCAGGGTACAGCGCAGGTGCAGATCATGTGACTGCAGGGTACAGCGCAGGTGCAGATCATGTGACTGCAGGGTACAGAGCAGGTGCAGATCATGTGACTGCAGGGTACAGCGCAGGTGCAGATCATGTGACTGCAGGGTACAGCGCAGGTGCAGATCATGTGACTGCAGGGTACAGCGCAGGTGCAGATCATGTGACTGCAGGGTACAGAGCAGGTGCAGATCATGTGACTGCAGGGTACAGCGCAGGTGCAGATCATGTGACTGCAGGGTACAGCGCAGGTGCAGATCATGTGACTGCAGGGTACAGAGCAGGTGCAGATCATGTGACTGCAGGGTACAGAGCAGGTGCAGATCATGTGACTGCAGGGTACAGCGCAGGTGCAGATCATGCACTAGTTTATGTTATACGTATAAAATGCTGCATTGCTGATAACCATTATCTTAAAATTGGCATCATTACTCGGCCTAAGTAACTTGACCACCTTTTGAGCCAATTTGTCCTAAGCAATCACCATGTCCCCCCACTGGTGTCTCCCCCCTGGTGTCTCCCCTCTGTCTCCCCCTGATGTCTCCCACTGGTGTCAATGAGTGGTGAAAGTGAGTATAAAAGAGCTGCTTTAATGACACTTCTATAACATACTTTGAATTCAGGACTTCCAACCATCCATCCATTTTCTTCCGCTTATCCGAGGTCGGGTCGCGGTGGCAGCAGGCGCAGTAAGTCAACCCAAACTTTCTTCTCCCCAGCAACGTTTTCCAGCTCCTCCTGGGGGATTCCGAGGCGTTCCCAGGCTAGATGGGATATATAATCCCTTCAGTGTATTCTGGGTCTGCCCCGGGGTCTCCTCCCAGTTGGGCGTGCCCGGAAAACCTCCAAAGGGAGGCATCCACATCAGATGCCCAAACCACCTCAACTGGCTCCTCATGATGCGAAGGAGCAGCGGCTCTACTCCGAGCTCCTCATCCTATCTCTAAGGCTGAGTCCAGACACCCTCATTGACTGGAAGCTCATTGACTTTGATTCACCTGAACCTTCAAGTCTTTGGATGAGTGAAAGTTCACCCAACATGCTCACAAAAACTGTAGTAAAACGCACGAGGTGACGCACACATGAGGTGGTGTACAGTGTTGCTAATGCTGTGAATCATTTAAAACAGATGATTTCCCTCTTTGTCCTTTCAGTTCTCTCCTCCCTCGATGTCTCGGTGTGATGGAGTTGTGCTGTTGTGGATTTAAAATGCTGCTGGTTGTGTGTGTGTGTGTGTGTGTGTGTGTGTGTGTGTGTGTAAATACAGTATATGCAGAGAGGAATTAACCAGTCAAGTGCTCTTGTATCATCCATTTTCAGCCCATTTCTGTTCCAGTCATGTCACCGCGGCAGTCACCAGTGCAGTTCTCTCCAGCTGACACCCTGACATGTGAAAGCCATCAAGTGTCAGACTTAAAAGGGTCCTTTTTAATGTATTCTACTGCACACTGAATCAGTCCACGGCCCTGCCAAAGTACTCTTATAATTGCTTTAAAAACTCTCACAGCTGGAAGGTCTATAGAAATAGAGTGATTCTTTTCAAGCATGACCATTAGACTTCAGTCTGCCTAAGACTTCTTTACAGAGATTTATCTGTTCATTCTTCCATCCATTCTCTTCTCTTTAGCTCAGGTTGGGTTGTGATGGCAGCTTGCAGAGCAACATTTTGTTGACATCTGTTTCCTCAGTAGCTTTTTCCACCTTCTCCTCCTGAGAGGTTTTCTGGGCTTTCCCATGAAATATACTGTAAATATTCCCTACAGTGGGTTCTGAGTCTAAACCAGGTTCCACTACTTTATGGATGTGACTGTAAAACCGCCGAAGTAAGGCCCTAAAGAGGCATCCTGATCTGATTCTGATTCTTGAGTTGTACTGTCCACTAGCATGTGAGGAATATTGGTTGTATGCAGGAAAACAGTCCATGGGAAGACCAAAAGAGACTAAATGCTGTCCACGAAAATGTCAGGCCAAAAAAGCATGACCACATCTTTGCAGAACCACATTAAAGCAGCAATATGTAACTCTGACACCTAGTGTGTAAAATGGGTACTGCAGTCCAAATTCTAAACATTGGAGAGAGCTGTCCCCCCTCTCCTCTCTAGAGTGGATGCTCACGCAGGTTGCCATGTGGTGGACACTGAAGCTTCAGTGTTTAGCCAGCTCTGCATCGCTCTGTAAACCTTTCTGCGTTCTAACCTCTCTCCATTTTTCAAAAGCATCTCCAATATTGATCCTAGTTTGAGCACGTTTCTGCTCGTGGAGCTTATTAGAAACATGCAGAGGCTTTTTAGGTCGGGTACAATCACTTCTATCTGAACCAGTTCTCTTGCCCGCTTCCATCGCTGCAGCACCTGTTGGTTTGACCTGATAACTGCTCTCATATCTGGCAAACCGAGGGGCGTCCAAAACGGCCGTGTGGGGGTGCCTTAAAACCGCCTACCTTCTCTGGTCCAAACAAATCCAGACCATTCAGGACCAGAATCTAAAGTTAGAAGGAGGACATACTGGCTGCTGCATTGTTGTCAGAGAAGCCAGCACATCAACACAGCATGTTTCCTTAATGTCTGATCATAGAGTAAGGTCACTTTATCATTTCATTCAGTAGATCTCTTACTGATTGCTCCTTTACATCTAAATTAAACTCAATGATTCTTTAACTTGTCAAATAATCAGAACATTTTGGGGTGATTTATTTATGGGCTAAAGTATCTTGAGCTGTTTTCAAAATCTAAAACGGCCTATTTCTGCTGCAGAAATATTTGAATAACTTTTAAGAATCCTGTTGTTGCTGCTCCATCAGGTTATGTGAGTATAAAAGTAGGGGTTATTTTCACTACACTCTTTCTTTGTGCTTGTTTGTTTTCGTCTCACTTCAGTGAATCCTATAACAACTCAAGGTCTCTGAAGTCCAGTTTGCTGACATGATGACATTTCAGAAAAAGTTTAAAATTACTCCCTGTCCTGCCTCCCTATTTATTTCATCTGAAAAGTGTGCATCTGGTGTGTCCCACACATCAAAAGAAAACATCCACTCATGTCCTTGGAGTCAGGGTTTGTCCGCAGTGACTCTTCCCACATCCAACAGTAAACTCGTGATCACGTCTCCGCTCGCAGCGACACACAACTGTCCCCAACGCTGAGATTTTATAGCCCATCAGTGAGGGAACAAATTCTCAGTGACCATACAAATCAGCTCCAACGCCGAGGTAAACAACTGAGTCTTTCTTCTCTGGAGGGATTCTCAATGTCACCGCAGAGTCATCTGTTCGCAGCCTCAGACAGTTTTGATATTTTGATAGTTTGTGGGTTTACTGTAATGCAGACTGAGAGGTGTCAGTGGAAATACAATAAAAAGCCCAAAGTGCCCCCTGTGAGTACAGTATATGTCGCCTCCAACAATAACAAAGTGTCTGAATGCAGATTTTCATGGTGAAATTGCAGTTTAAGAGTCTTACCAGTGGTGTAAGGATCAAATGATTACTTCTATAACTTAGAAAAAGAAACATTCAAGGAGAAAAGGCCAAATTAAGTGATATAAAGTGGGAATGAGGGAAATTGAAAAACTGATATTCTGGCATTTCACCCTGAAAATTGGAAGATAAAATCTGAATTTCTACAATTAATTTATTTGATGCTTTTATACAAAGCGACGTCCATCAGAGAGTAAGCACAACACAAGAAAGGATCTAGAGAGGAGGAGACAATGTCAGTAAGTGCAAGCTATCAGACGATGACTGCCGAAGGGTTCTGAGATCACATGCTAACATAAAGGCGCGCTCACACTGGGAAATCCTTACCGTGCCAAAGCACGCTTCACCCCTAAAGTCCAGTTCATTTGACTACTGTAGTGTGAGTGCTCCGATCGGTGCTCAAGCGCGGTTCACTTCCTTGGCCCTGGTTGGAAGAGGTGTGCTTCGGCACGGTACAGTTCATGCACGAGCACAAGCACGGGTACACAACGTGGACAGCCTTCATTATGGAGAAATCCCGGAGTGTTCTGGCTGTATCTGATTAAAATGACTCAAAATAAGCCACAAAGTCAGAACAGCAGCTCTCGTGTTCTCTATGATGTGCCAACACGGACTTGACAGCGCGTCCATTTTTTTTAAATTTCCACCTGTCCACCTGTCTTGTAAACTAAGCACACTTCATGATTACGTAAAGCCATGCATGTGTTGTATTACGTCATTATAAACAAGAGGTAACCGTGCTCAGGCCGGTTAGTCCTGGAGCAGTGTGAGTGTAGGCCAGCGGGGGAATGGGGAGGGGGGGCAATCGTGCTTAAGCACAACACAGTACAACTTTACCTAGTGTGAGTGCACCCTAAGACTACGCTAGCATTGAGATCAGTCATGTGAACATGTAACTAGTTACCATACATAACTGACATCCATGTATGTCCTGTTCTTTTCTTAATGAGAGTTTCCTCATTCATGCTCTTACTGCTCCTTTCGTACACTTTGGATGAATAACTCTAAAATGTTTTTGTGTGAACTTAAACTAAATTGGACCTTCACATAAAAACAGGTCTTGCTCTTCCCTCTCTCTCTCCTGTCAGTCCTGTGCTCTCTCCTCTCTTATCGGGGCTGGTAATGAGGCCTGGAGCCAGGCGTTGGCGATTACAGGAGGAGGACCCGTACACACAGAGCTGAAGAAGAGATTGCCTGAGAGAAAATAAGGTTGAAAGGCTTTTTTCAGCCCCCGGCCACCCTCACATCACACACCACCCACAGCCTCGCCCCCTTAGCCAAAATAATTACGTGAAATTGCAGGTTGTGGAAATGCACATTTTGTTGTTGATTGCAGAAAACAAATCTTTTCAGGAGGCCAGGTTCATGTAATTTCAGTCACACAACACTCTCATTAAAGTGAAATCAGCGAGCCAAGACAGACTAATAGACGGTCCTTTGGGAGTTTCACCTGATGAGTCACTGACACGCAGCACACAAACATCTCCTCCTGCGTGTCACAGCTTTTGTTCTGTTTTTAAATCCAAAGCAGACCTGCACTTAAGGTGTTCATGGTTTGTAAGATGGAGGCTCTGGTGGACTCTGTTCACATGGTACAGGATTTTACTTTTACGTAGATGACATTGAAATGTTGTAGGTTTGGAGGGTAACTAATGTGTAAGTTTACAGGTGCATCAGTATCTGTCAGGGTCATAGTGGGGGAAAACTGGGACTGACTACACAGGGCCCTTTGGGGGAAGAGCAAAGACAATCAAAACTTTAACTCTGTTAGCTGTTAATCCATTAACAGAGATGTTCAATCTTTAAATGGGTCATCAGTGTAATGGAGGTGTGGTTATGGTAATTTCACAGGATTGACTGAAGCTGTGGTTGAGGGGTCCACTGTGATATCTTCTCATGGGGTCCAGAAATCCTCGATACCCCCCCGCTGTGCAGTCTCTTAAATTGTGCCTGGGGGGTAGGAGTAACTCAGTCTGTAGGGACTTGGGTTGGGAACCGGAGGGTTGCCGGTTCAAGTCCCCGTGCTGACCAAAAATACTGAAGTTGGTCTGGTAGCTGGAGAGGTGCAAGGTAAGTTCCTGAGTACTGCCAGGATGCTCTTGAGCAAAGCACCGAACCCCCAACAGCATTTTGTAGCAGCCCCTCTCTGACAGGATGTGTGTGTGTTTCAGGCCTATGTGTGTGAGAATAATGTCTCTCAAAAACAAAGTGTAAACCAGAATTTTCCCTCTGGGATTAATAAGAATGTAAAATGAAAACAAAGACTACTGTTCAGTCTATTTTCACACAATGGCATTACTTACAAATGGTTACAAATGGTGAGATGCAAACATGTGCTGGGCATTACAGTTCTGGTAATTTTGCATTGATTGAGATAAATTTAGACGAGTTGTGTCTAAAAGCCTTCAAGAGAAGTTTTTCCAGAGAAGGCATCAGTAATGGCCAACCAGACCTTCCTTTCACACACAGTCAGTTATTTCAATAAAATGCAGGCGGATCTGAAATGGCAGGAATTTTTACCTTTTCAGCTTAAGCTCCAAGATGAAGAAAATTCTGCTTCCTCTTCATCTTTTTCAGGACTTTAGCTAACGCATACTTGGTTTATATATCTGTAGTAATCGAGATTTCAGCCAACTTGTATCAGGTTAAAAAAATACAGAGAATTGCTTCTCAGGAGAGACGAGATCTTTGTCCTTATAAAAAGACGGAAATCCAACATTAGCAAGAATTGTAAAATAGTCCACTTTAAAAAAAAATGTGATTCAACAGAGCCGTAAACATGACCGTACCCCAGCGTTTTTTAAACAAGTTGTCGGCATCAAATTCAAGTTGAGCGTATCATTCTCAAGAAACATTAACATTTCTCAGTTTGGGCATTGGATATGTTGTCTTTGTGCTATTGTCAGGTTTTAGCTGATTATGTTTTGAATCTTTTTGCAATCCATCACATTCTGTTGTATTAAAATGTAAAACATCATCCCAACTTTTTAAGAAACAGGGTTCTACTGTGAGACTAAAACAGCAACAATAACGTCTCCTCTTTACCTAAACTCTCTCATCCAGGTCTACACTCCCTCTCTCGCCCGCTACGCTCTGCCAATGAAAGGCGTCTGATCCAACCTTCACAACAGGGTCCTAAGTCTTTAAACTAGACTCTTCTTCTCTGTCGCCCCCCGGTGGTGGAATGAATGACCAAACTCCATTCGATCCGCAGAGTCCCTTTGCACCTTTAAGAAAAAGCTAAAGACCCTGCTCTTTATGAACACCTACGACCTATATTATTGATGATGACGATATTTAGAGTGGCTTTGATGCTGATTAGCTGTCGACGTTGTGCTTTGCCTCTGTGTCCGATCAGACTTAAAGCTGTTCGTTTGCACTTCCTGACGCTGTCTCCTCCTCTCTAGATCCTCGCTTGTGTTGTTCTTACTCTCTGATGTACGTCACTTTGAATAGAAGCGTCTGATAAATGAATTGTAGAATCTTTCTAACGAGACTCTAGGTGAAGTCAGAGCAGAAGAGGTCAAAAATCTTACATACTTCTTCGTTAGCTGGACAGCCCAGTGCTTCAAAACATGAGACGTTAGCGTCCTCTCTGGCGTTGTCCTCTACCTCGCACTGCAGTAACTTCTGTCCCTTCATTCCCATCACCTCTTTAACTCTGCTTATTTACTCACCTGCACCCTGCTTCCCTCATTAGTATGTATACCGCCCTATTTCCACTCTATCTTCACCACATTGTGTGTGCCCCAGCTTTCCTGCCTTGTTCGTCCTCCTTAATCAGATAAATTGCTTGTTCTGCCTTCCTGGTTTTGACCCTTCTCTGTTATCAGATTGAAGAAACTTTTTATGTTCACCTCTCTGCCTGTGAGTCCGGCTTTAAAGCTCCTGTGAGGAGTTTTCAGCTAGTAATGAAACCGACTGATTCGTTAAAACTGATACATATATAAGACTTACGAAGGCAAAAAGACCATTTGCAGGATTGGAGTGGGTGGCACGCTGCAGAAACAGGCAATTATTTCAAATTTTTCAGAACAAAAATTAACAGCATGTGATATGTTCGACTGTTGAAAGACAACAGGATGAGATTCATCTATCAGATAACACTACTTACACCTACAGGACAAGATAAGCAAAGAGGTAAGGGACAACTTTGTCCACAGGGGGCGCCAAAATCAACGCAAATGGAAAGCTCTTCAAAGGAACTTGACGGTTCATGTTTGGTATTTATTAGCTCTTCATTGTGTTCTCTTATTTGGTCGGGTTTAGGTCACTTTTTATCCATTTTGTAAATGTTTTTTTAAGATTCACAGATGTCCCATTTGTATTCCATGTGTTTTGTAAATCCCTTTGAACTGCACGGTAACCCTTTAATGATCTGCTACCTAAAACATAAGTAAAGAGCCCTGCGAGGTTCACGTAAGAACTTTTCAGAGCAGTTTTTAAATCCATTCCCACGGTTTACAAATCCATGCACATGGTTTATAATGTGTGGCCACAGATTTGTAAACTGTGCGTACATTTTTACAATCTGTGGGCATGAATCTGCAATAGAAATCTGTGCACACAGTTTATCAAACCATGTTCATAAAATACAAATCTGTGCGTATGGATTTGTATAAAGGCTACATATTTGTTCTTACCTGAGCCTTTGAGGGCTCACTACATAAGAGCTACAGTCGAGTAGTCAGTTGTGAATGTTTATATTGTAGTAGTCGAAATCGGTCTCAAGACCATTCTTTGAAGGTCTCAGTCTCGGAATCGAAAGCAAGTTTACTGTGTCTTGTTTCTCGGTAAGTGTGGTCTTGACTACAACATAGTTTATATATCGACCAGGGTAATTATAAAGACCGAGCTGCACTCTCTCTCCTGGGTTCAAGAGGAAAACAGAAGTCAGACTGGAAGTCGGTTGACGACATAGAAAGACATTTAAAGTAAAAATAATGTTGTTGTTGAAGACAATAAATGGTAAGGGTCCCACGTGAAACATCAACATTGAGTTTTAACTCTAACAAACCTGATCCTCAAATATAAAACATGAAATCTTTAGGCCTTAACCTGATCAAAGTGTTTCACACGTGTCTTCAGACAGGAAGAGAGAGGACACGTTCTGGTGCATTTAAGCAGATATAGATTATGTTAGAAAGGGATAATAAAAGACCCTCAAACAGATATTAGTTATACCCTGAAATGCTAAACATGCTTCCTTTCATCTATTTGATTCTCATGGTTTCAGAATGATCAGCAGTGCAGGGGGAAATATACTGTGCGTTCTGCCCTTGAATGCTGGAAGCCTCTATGTTTAGAGCACAGCATTTAAAGCAATTATTATAACTACAAAAGATCTGAGGTTTACAGTGTCGACTGATTTGTATCGACCATCAGCAGCTCACTCAGTTTAAACCTTTTCCAGACTGCAGCAGCTTTAGTCGCACAGCCAGGAACTTGTCAAGTACAATGTTCATTCATGTTTCAAAGCGAGCTGCAGTGGTCTACATGGGTCGGCATCCAGCAGCAGGGAGAGGTCACGCAGCCAGCAAGGGATGCCTGCCCCGTCCCTCTCTGATTACCAATTACTGCCGTGCTCTCCAGCGGAGGTTCAGGACGAGCAGCCGGCTCCATCTTAATGAGACAGAGGGCCACTGCCATGCATGTGACATCAACTTTCTAAATACCAGAGCAGATCAAGCACACAACCCGCGCTTTGTTCCCGACTCACAATACCCAGAGAGAGAGAGAGAGAGAGAGAGAGAGAGAGAGAGAGAGAGAGAGAGAGAGAGAGAGAGAGAGAGGGATTACAGAGGAGGGGCGGGAAATTATTTAATGGAGGGAGACAGAAGGAATAAAGAGAAAGATGCTGTTACCAGCGTTACCTGTCGTCTTCTTCTTCTGCCCTCTGATCTTCCCTCTCATTTGTGCGGATTCAAAGGTTTTTTGCTGATTTATAATTAGCTGACCCCGACACTAATTAGAAATGCTCTGTGCCGTACCACTTCAGATTAGAGTGCGCTGAATGTTTCCCTTAATGCAGTCACCATGCCAATAAGTGCAGCAGGACTTTGTTAGAGAGCAGCTCTGCAGGCTCATCAAGATGCCATCAAGCCGAGTCTTGTGAGGAAGAGGAGTGATGATCCGCTCTGATGGAGGAAACACTCGATGTTAGCCTGGATCAATGTTTCAACCTGTTAAAATGCATCTTTGTTAATAAGGGAAATCAAGTAAGTTGTTAAAATATTTAATCATATTGGCAGAAAGAAAAGTTTGCTGTCCTAAGTCTGTGTGATTTTAGGCCAATTCAGAGACGATTTTTGAGTCGTCTGACTGATTTTACAATCTCTGCGTGATCACGAGTATTTTGCCGTGCGGTGTTCAGGGGGCACGAAGGGGATCATTGCCCTATATGCCGCTCCCGATTGGTCGGACGAATTTCTGGCATGTTGGAAATTTTGCTCTTATGTGAAAGCGAAGCCACAAACCGAATCCTTAACTTTAGGTTGTTTTTTTTCTAGATTTCGCCGGAACAAAAGCACCATGGCAACAGCAGGCATGCCTGTTTGATGTGTCTTCCCCCATCACGAAAGATATGACTGAGAGAAAAGTTAACAAGAAATAGCTGCCGCCCTCCAGCTGTCACAGAATATTTTTTATGATTTAGCTGCTAGTTAGCATGTGTTCGTTGGTGATGCTGAGTGTGTGCCTGCCAGAGAGTGTTTGTATTTGAGCCTGCATATAAGACAAACCCACATAGATCTGACTTTAACTCAGACCTGTGGGAGTTTTCAGAGGAAGCTTCTTTGACAATTTCCAATGTGCCATCCTGATTTAACACGGACACTGTGAGCGCTCAGGTCGTGTTTGACAATCAAACACGTACACTGTGAGCACAAAAATGGTGAGTTATTATTGTGCGTCTTGCAGTGTGAGATGACTTTCCACCACAACATTTTCACAGTTGTGAACCAGCATTCATCACCATTGTCTGCCAGTGTCCCGACTCTTCCTCCTCTTTCCTGTTTCTTTAATCTCTCCTATAGACAGATAATTGCGTCATTTTTCTTTATTGACTTTCATTGATAAACTCTGGTTTTCGCAGCAATAATGCATGCAACGCTTAGCAGTACAACAAGATGGTGCCCCCTTAGGGTGTTTTCCTACTGTCATTGCAATATCTGCACATTTTGGGCAACTGTTTTGGTTTAAGTTTGTGAGCCCTCAGGAGCCCCCTACTGGTGTAGGGCCCCAAGCAATTGCCTGCCTTGCCTTGCCTGTTGACAAGCAGCGCCCCTGTCACCAACAACTGTAGCGGCGTCAGACAAACTTCTGTCAATAAAAAAATTCTGCACGGTGTTTGTAGCTACACTTGGACAAAGACAGTAGTCCAATCAAATGACCTTATCGAGCTAGAAGCGAGACTTAAAGGGATACTTCACCGGTTGAAACATGAATCTGTATTGACATTGGGTCATATATGTAGTACAAATGTGAAATACATTTTGAAGTTGGTTCCTCCTTGACAGAGAATTGACCATTCTGTACAGCACCGCAGGCCACTCCCACTGAAGCTATGGTGCTCTATTTACAGTCTATACGGCTGTTTCCTCAACTGATTCCGAGATTTCTTCCAGAAGGAATTGGCATCTTAGAAATCCTGGCAGCATCAGCACAGACTCTATGTCTGTGTCCAAAGGCAACCAGTGAGAGCACCGACACCACCAGTCCGCCCCAGCTCGAGCCGGCCCAGGCTCCTCGTCCTCATCGTCGCCGACAGGCAGGTGTGCCTCTGCTGCAGCCGCAACAGCCAAGGTACAAGACCTGCCTGTCGGCAGCAGACAGCTCCCGTTCCTCCATCAGCCTCAACTGCTCGTCGCTATATTGCGGCTCGTAGAGATAGCCACGAACATCCGATTTGAGCACAAGACCTTCAAAATCCCCTTCATCCATATTAGTTTGAAGTTGAAACATACTTTTTTCGCCATTCTCAGCTCTTATCAGCTTTCTTCACAGAGCCTGTTAGCATTGCTTCCCAGCAAGATGGCGGACGTTAAGTTTCGATTCTGGCAGTGAGGTCCCGCCCACTGATCTGTAATAGGTCTGTAGCTTCAGTGGTTGAAAACATGAGGAACTAGCGATGTAGTTTCACCCACTCTAACCAAAGCAGCCTCCAATGATGCAAAATGGCGATTTTTGCGTCATCGGAGGCTCATTTTCAGAAAAGAAATACAGAGCTTTCCAATCTCAGGGGAAAATGAGGGCGGGATGTACGGCCATTCAAAAATACTACCAGGTTTCTAATGATACAAAGCTTAATGCAAATGGGTGAAGTATCCCTTTAAGTGTTTATGAAAACATTCTGACTGGGAACGTGGAATCAAGCTACATGCACGTCCTGAGATGCAGTCCGTGCTGTTAACTACATGCTCCATGATTTTCACATCACACAGACACACAAAGAGGAACAGCAGCGACTACGAAGCAGCTGCCTCAGGAGAACAGGATGACACCCAGCACAGAGGCCGAGGCCAGAGGAGGAATGAGACAAAGAAAGTGTTTAGCCGGCTAAAGTGGTGCTCAGCTGGGAGAGAGGCTCTGAAGGACGCTGAGATGAGAGCCACACTGTATTTAGCTGGGAGACGAAAACTGCAGAACGAGGACGAGAGGAGAGCAGGAAGGGGATTAAAAGCGTATCGACCGGCCGGTTCCATCGCCTCTCACATTATATGAAGCCATGTTTAATTCAGGCCAGACAGAGATGAGATAAAACCAGAGCTGTGCGACTGTGCTGTTAATCTGTTTGTAGATCTGACCGAGCACAACAAAGGGACACTTATTCTAACATTAGTTGTCCTTGGTTGTACTTCAAAATGCATTAAAAAACAGACTCAAGATGAACAGAAATGATTGTTAAACTTAGAGATTAAAATTCATTGACAAAGAGACACAGAATATTTCTCTCCATTGTTGTTTTAATTGTAGAAACAGGTCAGGTGTCTACTACACACTCCAAAACACATGTATTTTAATGGTTCCATCAAAATATCAGTTTTTCAGGAGCTAGGAATCAAACCCCCGACCTTGTAGTTGAGAGATGACCGACTCTACCAACTGAGCCACAGCCGCCCTTGTGGTCTTGCCCATTGGTCATCATTCTTTTCATCTGTCAGTGATTAAGAAATGTCTTGACATACAGTAACAACAGAAATTCATGTATTCCTGGCAGTAGCTCCAGGTCTGGTCAAAAGGCTAAACTGCTCGGTATCATACTGTATGCTGCACGCCTTGCAGTCCAGCATGTTTGGGTAGATGTACATCCAGGGGCGGAACCAGGAGGTGGCCAGGGACACCCTAGAAATCTGAATGGCCGACCCAGGGGCCACACCAAAATCATGAACTATGATTGGATGTCTGCCTTGTCAGACTTTTGTTCAACCTTCTTGGCTGTGTTACCCCAAGCTGCTGGTAGCTTCCTTTGCATTTCAATGTTATTTTTTTATTGTTAAGCGGCCTTGGGTTCCTTGAAAGGCGCTATATAAATCTAAGATATTATTATTATTATTATTATTATTATTAATGTAGCCCATTTTATTTGGTCAGTATTTTAAATAGTGACTTTCGACATTGTGTCAAAAAGTCTTTGAAACCCCTTTTAAATTTTGGTTTTGTTCCATTTCCTCGTTTCACTCACGTTTTGTACCGTCTGAGATCAGAACTGAACAAGCCATGTGCAATCACAGCAGCACTTTAAAGTTACAGGCTCGAGAGCAAATGTGCAATTTACAACAGTACCTCTTAATGATGTGCAATACTCCAGCACTGTGACACTTTAATACTCCGACACTTGACCTCCCTCAGCAGCACTTTAGGCACTTTGAACTCTGATGGTCACTTTATACTGGTTTGTTCTGGTAACTGTTAACTAATGTACAGCATATGTTGTTGTTTTGTCATTTGTATTGGTGTTGCTTGTCATCGTGATTTTATGTAATTTTGTTTTGGTGTTTACCATCAACCTGCCAAGGGACTACAGATGGTTATAATCTGCCATATTGACATGTTTATGTTCATTAATGTGCACTGTCCCTATTTCAATAAATAAATAAACTTTTCATCGGATTGGTTAAAAAAAATTGGAAATTTGGGTCACGGTTTTTCATGAGTTGGTTCAATGATCTAAATGTTGCCACTTTATTGTGGTTCAGCCAACCCAGTCAAAAAGTCTGGCTACACCACTGTGTACACCCACACACACGATCAATTCTGCCTTATTAGGGGTTATCAAATGTACTGCAAACTGTGGTTGAGGTTGTAAAAGAGGGGTTCCCCCTCAGTGTCCATTTGTGTGGTCAGCATGTGTTGACTGAGCTTATATAGTCATCAAAGTGTATTGTGGCGGCTTAAATTGGAGAACGCCGCACAGAGACTGAATCACTGTACCTGTGACTCGTTCGTATCTAAATAAAATTCAAAGTGCAGAGAAGTTTGTTGACTTTTGAAAACAAAAGAGTGAAAAATAATTTTAAACAAAAAGTCCAAAAGGTGATTATGAGGATAACGATGACGGTCAACAGAAACCCACTCACCCTCTGTGTCTAGCCTCGGTAAAAACAAGGTAAACCACGCCCACTGCAGATTACTGGGTATTATATCAACCCATATAAGGAGCAAAATATAACAAATAATCAACACAGATAAAAACACACCTTATGGCCTATATCCTACATGTTGTAGTTAGTTCTCAATCCCCATTACAGTTGTCTCCATTTTGTTTGTTTTTTCCTTCTTTGTATTTTGAATGTTTTGATTGTGTTAGTGCATTTTATGCTGGGACAGCAGTGTAGGAAAGCTGTCATGCTGATCTGATATAATCTGTCATGTTATTAAACAATAGTATTAAAAAATCTTTGCAGCACTGGAATTCTGAAAGTTTGGCGTGTTCTGTACTCTTCTTGTCCTTCACTTTCTCCTCCACCCTTCCTGTATTCCCCCCTCACTACTTTTCTCTTTCCTTTCTTCTTCCATCCTCTCATGTTACGTACTGGGCCTTTCTGAATTAGCCACATACTGCTCCAGAAATCCCTCCGACAAGAGCACAGCATGTCACCCTGTGATTATCCTTTCACGAATATGGCAACCAGAGCTTAATGTTTCTCTCAGAATAGCCTCTATTTGAAATTTCCACAAATATCTTCAGCTCAGTGCGGCTGGAATAAAAAAGCTGAACATTAACCCTGAAAGGTCCGCCGGTTCTTCTTCTGTTTGTCTTTGTAGCTGTAACATTCACCTCACAGCACACACACTGTTGTTCTGATGGAGGAGAGAGAGCACAGATCAGCCCTTCTATTGGCACAACAATGGACTCAGCTCCAGACAGCACACAATATCAGTCAGTGACAACACCCTTTCATGAGGCTGTTGGCAGGCAGCAAATCCTCCAGTCAAATGAAGGTTAGATACATTACAGAGCTCTCCAACACTGACTCCACAGCTGCTCTGCACAAACAACAAACACACAAACACACAAACACGGCACTCTGCTGCTGGTCAGACGCAGGCACACCAATATAATGGATACATCAAAAAATCAGATGGATGGATGGACGGATGGTTAGATAGACCGATAGATAGCGAATAGATAAATGGATGGTTGGATGAATGGAATGATTGATTGATTGAGTGAGTGAGTGAGTGAGTGAGTGAGTGAGTGAGTGAGTGAGTGAGTGAGTGAGTGAGTGACTGACTGACTGACTGACTGACTGACTGACTGACTGACTGACTGACTGACTGACTGACTGACTGACTGACTGACTGACTGACTGACTGACTGACTGACTGACTGACTGACTGACAGACAGACAGACAGACAGACAGACAGACAGACAGACAGTGACTAGAGAGATGGATTGATTGCTGATCCAAGGATGGATGGGTGGACGGACGGATGGATGGATAAATGGATGGAATGATTGATTGATAGATAGACGGATAGATAGTTAATTGGATGGATGGATTGATGGATGGACGAATTGATGGACTGAAGTGTCCACTTGAGGCTGGCTGCAAAAGCCGCAGAAGTCACTTACACACCCCGTAATAAAATGCCCGCTTTTACAGCAGAAAAAAACATGTTCACAGCCTAGTGCAAAAAACGAATCTTATGTCTTCACTGGCAATACCTGTAAAGGAGACTTTCTTATAACTCATCGGTTTTGATTTGAAGGAAAAGAGTTGTGCATAATTAGGCGGACTGATCCGACTGCAAGCGAGCGTGTTGTAGCTGTTTGAGAGGAGGCTTAAGACCCGCCTCAACTCCAGCTCTTTGACTTTAACTAGGTTGGCCGAAAGTGTAGTTGATGGGCTTTAAAACTACGCACCAAAAAGCAATCGGTGACGTCAATGAGACTACATCTATGTTTTCTTCAGCCTATGCTTTCATTATTATCAGAAAAAAAGTGAAGTTAGTCCCTCATAAATCCTTTGCTCTTGATTAAAAAAGCTTTTGCCTCCGAATACTAACTGTTTTATGTTCTGTGTGAACGCTGGTCGAGCTCCTCTAAGTCTGCCATGTGCGGGAGCAGTCAATCGCCACTTACCGCTCCACAACAGTTTCAGCGATACGAGTTATGCATAATAATGCAGACTGATCTGACAGCAAGCGAGCGCGTTGTAGCTGTTTTCCCTCTCTACCATTCTCGGTATATTTTCCTGCAGGACCAAGTCAGTTCAAGTTTTGAGCTTTTTGTTTTTTGTAAGAGCTGTCAGTCTTCAGTCAGATTTGTATAAAGCCAGTTTGACCCTGCAGAGCGCAGACCTGCACACCCTCAGTCACTTTGTCACTTAAATTTCCCACCACATCTCCTCCCTCTCTGCCGCCTCGGCCAATCATCGCCCTGCACATATGAGCTTTGTACGGCCAATAGAACTGTAAATTGGTTCATTTTCCACTCCCTTAAACATTTATGATGCTGGAATTGGTCATTGGGAGAACTATATTGTTTTCTAAGTGAGTACTACTTGCAGCAGGTAAAAGCTAACGGCCCCGTGGGAGTACATTTCCATGTTTTAACATTTAGGGCAGGAATTAAGGGCCCTGAATACAGCCCTGTGTTCTCATTTCATAAAAGTTAGATAACACACTACATCTTGATGGTTATGACTCTAAAATGTCCTAAAGTTGGTAAATATTCGGTTCAAACTGTAAGTTCAGGTCGCGATATTTCCTCTTTTAACGTAGAATTTAAATTATGGTACCAAGAAAATGCTGTTGAAATTATTTCTTTCAAGTGTAATCCAATTTACCTTTATTTTTCAGCCCCGTTATACATGAGAAGCAGTATTTCTTTCCTGGAAATATGTGTTCACTCACAGTGATAGCTGCAGGGAGAAATGCCAGTCGCCTATCTAATTGGCGGGGGCATTTTGTTTATGCAGATGGAGACTCACTGTGACAACTGATGCATGACAGTTGCTACACGAAACATTATTAATCTACAATAAATGTAGTTTTGTGTTGAGTCACTGGTGATCTACAAATTGCAAAAATTACACAAGGAAGATGTTTATTTTTTGTGTTTAACAGCCGCAGTGATTTTTCTCACTTAACACCTTAACCCTCTCATTTCAAACAGACTTTGTGAAACACACCTGTGCATGGAGGAGTCAAACTTCTGCAGCTGGGAAGTCCAAGCTTTGTTCATATTTTGTGTCAATTAAAAAATGTTCTTTACATTTTGGCCTGTTTGGTCTTTAATGAAATAAAAGCTGACTGTACAAAAATTGGACGTAAAGTCTCAGTGACGTCGTCCATTGGTTCTTAAAGGTTAGTTTTGAGCCCATCGATAGCAGTTGCCAAATTCGAAATGCTATCTCAAACTAACTGTCGGTCAAAAGAGCTGGAACTGACCACAAATTTCCACATACTCGGTGCGCGGCGGGCTCCGTCAGTGGCACGCACTACACCGCCATTAGCTCTGCTTACGCTCTGCTCCGTCTCAATTACGCTGCGAGTCTATTTTCGACTACTCTGCAGTACGCTGCAGGCACACGTCAAGCTGGACAGAATTAACAACCCTGAAAGGAAGTCAGACATGGAAACTCACAAAGTGTCCGGTCAATTTCAAAATAAAACACAATATACGGACTCACGATCGTATTTTTCGTCACTTTATCATGATTACGTCAAAACACCAAACGAACAACAAATCAAACAAAGCAACTTGTTTGCACCTTTTTCTCTCCCGCGTGATCTTGTAGTTCTCCTGTGATGTGTGTACAGCTGCTCATGGCTGCGCTCTGCTGCACTCACGTTCAAGAAACGGATCCAGTGGGGCAATGGAGCAAAACCATGGCGCTGACAGACCGCGGCGTTCATAGACTATGGGAATTGGGGGGGAGTCTCCAGATCTTTGGTCTTGAACCTCCTGGCAACGCACCCGCCTATCAGTCAGTTCAGCCACGCCCCTAAATATATTAATATATGTGAAACCATCAGTACTGCATTTATCTTTGAATTATTTACTCGTCTCTTTTCATTGAGATAATCAGAGTTTACCAAAGTCGGTCATCCTCTGGGACCAGGAGGATACATGTTGGTACAAAATTTCAGCAGAAATCAATTCAACAGCTGCTGAAATGTTTCTGTCTTGTTTACAGACCAAATAATGACCATCACCCTTTGTACCAGTGGCGTAAAATCAGCGACTTGCCAGTGACATGGAAACAGACTCTCAAAAGGCCCCATATTGGTGACCTATCAGCCCCATGTATCGAAGCATTTGCATGTCGAATCTTTGATGTTTCAATCATGTAAATTACAGTTTTATTAATGAGTCAAATATTGCTCAGATTGTGCAGACTGAGTTTATCAGGCAGTGAGGTGTTGGTGCAGCAGCCTGCAGCTGATAGTGTGACTGCTCTCTCTCTCTCTCTGTGGAAGGTGATGGAGTATGTCGTACCTGCGACACGCCAAAGAAAGCAATTGTGCCCGCTGATGGATGAAGTTGCTGGGTGCAGCTGTGTCTGCTGCTCGCTGCTTTAAATCAATCTGTTCGTTTAGTCTCTGTCAAATTGATTATCTGAAAAAGGCAAACAGATTTCTCCCGCGCTGTTTATTGCTATTAAATCACGAGCACAGCAACATCTAAGTGTTAACTCTGCTTTCATTTGGAGGCATTCTGGGTAAATATGTGAGATAAACTGTCACAAAGATAAGAAAGGATAAAACATTTGATGTCAGGCTTTTTGTCAGAGCTGTAAATCAATTACATTTTAAGAGGATTTTTAATGTCTTGTTTGTGTGTCCTTCCATCAGGATCTTTTTTTGAAGCGGGCAGCGACACAAACAGACCACAGCTGCAGGACTCCAAGGTCATCATGTCCTGAGTGTTTCTTCTTCTGGGGATTTCACACTTGTTATTCATGGCTGATAAAATGGGGAAAATACTTTTTCCAACCAATGGACTGCCGGGTTTTAAATCAAGTTATCGTGTCACTTTATTTTTATTTATTTATTAAAGGCTTTCTTACGGTGGCCGACAATTGAAAGTGCTCTGAAACAGCCCAAACAATTGTCATATGGCAAAAAAGCGCCGCAATTTCCTTTACTCTCCGTCGTCGACCATTTGCTGTTCCACCGAGCAACCAGAGGCACTGCTTGGAAACAGGCTAGGCAGGCAACTTGGGACTCCAGACCAGCAGGGGGCCCCAGAGGGCTGACAAACTTTAAAACACAGCAGTGGCTCGAAATGTGTAAATTTGGCAATGACCAATAGAAAACCTATCTGAGGTCCGCGTCCACCTAGCGTTCCTTCCGGGCAGAAAAGCGCTGGCTGTGCGCTCAGGAGCGCTTGCATTGAGCGTTTGTGCGCTGAGAAGAAAAGCGCTGCACATCCGTCCTGTTTCTATGACAACAGTCTTTTGACAACGGCCGCTGTATGAACGACACTGCTTGGTTACCTTTTGCTTGTTTTCTATTGGAGATAGTTTTTAACCCGTTCAGACATGGAGCAAAGAGGATGTGGGTACAAGACACGATCTGTAGGAGGCAAAACTGCCTGGAATATCCTACATTATGCACGTGGGTCCTCCTCTTTGTTTGAACTATGACCTCAGTTGTTATTATCATTTTTGCAGTTGTTGCAGTTTTCACCATCCGTATCGTGGCTGTTTCATTTCACCACGTAACTAATGTGTCTTGTATCTAAACCTTAAATCACGACTCTGAGACCCCTGCTGCTGCCGAGACTCGGCCCAGGGCTGAAGACCCCCACAAGCATACAGTATGCATTAAGCCGCCTCATAATACAGTAACTGATTAAAAACATGAAATCCTCCCAATAGCTGTAAGTCTATGTGAAGGAAAAATGAACAGCAATCTGTGAAATACGTCCCTTGAATATTTTCTGGTCTCATAAATCAAAAGTATCAGATCCTGTACTTTGTACTTTTTATGTCTCTGGACTGCAGCTTATTTTGAATACCATCTTTGTCATCAACAAGCCTTCAGCTTAGTTTAGCTTTCACTCCTCCATGTATGATGTTTTTATAAAAGACTGGAGATATGATTTCTCTCTTTGAAATGTCCATCACTGAAGACTGAGCTAAATTAAGAAAGCCTTTATCATCCTCAGAGCCTCAGATGGAAGCGACCGTGTTTCTCTCTCACACAGAGCTCGGCCTCTCTGAATCACACTGCTTCACATTTCTTTTTATTTTACTGTCCTGATTGTCGCATTAAGTTCTATCTCAAATTGATTTTTCAATATTTTAAACTATCCTTCAGTCTGATCAACTGAGGCCGCAGAGAATTCAATTTGGAACCTAAAAGCCAGGAGAGAGAGAAAAAGTCATCTTTCTCAGGGAGAGAAAAAGTGAATAATTCAGAGCCCATTCTTTGAACAACCTGCCAACAAATTACCTGGAGTCTGCAGCAACACACACACACACACACTACACAAACACACACACACTACACAAACATGAACACATACACACACACACACACTACACAAACATGAACACATACACACACACACACACTACACAAACACACACACACTACACAAACACACACACACACACACACACACACACACACACACACACACACACACACTACTCACGCGCACACAAACACACTACACAAACATGAACACACTACACACACACACACACACACACACACACACTACTCACGCAAACACTACACAAACATGAACACACACACACACACACTACACAAACATAAACACATACACATACACACACACACACAAACACGAACATACTACTCACACGCACACAATCACACTACACGAACACTCACACATTACACAAACATGAACACACTACACTCAAACACACACATACTCACACACACACACACACACACTACACACACACACACGCACACACACACACAAACAAACACACACACTACACACACACAATCACACTACACAAACTTGAATACATTACACACACACACACACAATCACAATCACACTACACAAACACGAACACATTACACACACACACTACACAAACCTGAACACACACTGCAATCTGACATGAAATGCAGAAATACACTCACACATACTGTAAGCAGACACGTTCCTTTATGTCACATCAACACAAACATACTGACTGCATCTGCCTCTCAAATGACTATGTTTCCTTTCACAGAAAAATTGCCTTTATTTCTCTCTTACGCATATGAAATATTACAACAACAAATACATTTCTGTGAAGAACTATCGTGTCCATCCAGCCATTTTCTATACCGCTTTTCCCGTTCAGGGTCGCGGTGGTGCTGGAGGGGATCCCAGATGTCATTGGGCGAGAGTCGGGGCTACATCCTGGACTATTCACCAGTCAATCACAGGGCTGACATACAGAGACAGACAACCAGCCACACTCACATTCACGGGCAATTTAGAGTCACCAGTTAACCTAACGAGCATGTCTTTGGACTGTGGGAGGAAGACGGAGTACCCAGAGAGAACCCATGCATGCACGGGGAGAACATGCAAACTCCACACAGAGAGGATCCTGTCAGAATGGGAATCGAACCAGGAACCTCCTAGCTGTGAGGATACAGCGCTTACCACTGCACCACAATGCAGCCTGACATATCATGTTTCTCTTAAATATTTTTTTGTACAATCAGAAAAATCCATTGTTCTGTCATTTTTATGGGGCGGCAGTAGCTCAGTCCGTAGAGACTTAGGTAAGTCCCGATGCGAACCAAAATATGGAAGTTGGTCTGGTAGCTGGAGAGGTGCCAGACCCCTTCTCGAGCACTATACCGAGGTGCCCTTGAGCAAGGCACCGAACCTTCACCAGCTCAGGGGCGCCTCCTGTGGGCTGCCCCTGCACTCTGACATCTCTCCATTAATGCATGTCCACAGGTCGTGTTTGTGCATGTGTGTGATTCAGGCCTGTGTGTGTGAGAAGCATGTCTCTAAAATAACAGAGTGTAAAATCCGAATTTCCCCTCGGGGATTAATAAAGTAATATAACATTTTAAAAAATTACATTTCTAAAGCACTCACCATATTCAGCTGACAGCCATTTTCCTGTGACATCACACTCAGACATGAGTATCAAGACACATTAGAAACACGCTTACACTCTACAAAGTACAGTCATAAACTCTTTACGCTACACACAATAGATTCACTTTGTCATATGCACACACCTCCAGAAATAGACACTAGACTGTGCTGGTTTTGCAAAGAGTTGTTGGGAGTGTGTGGCAGCCTGGCTGCAGTTTTCAGGGTGGTGAGTTATTAAGATGTATGTGACGCCGGCCGCACCGTGGGAGAGGGTCTCCACAACGGAGCTCACTTCAAAATGTGAATAATTAGGATGGATTTACGCCTCGAGGGAAAAGCCGAAAGCAGCATCCTGGAAGCGCATTAGCAGGGTGCTGAGCAGCCCTGTGACAAAAACAAATGGCCCCCATGTGCCACAGGAGATACTGAGGAGCTCCTTTATTGTTTCTGTTGAGAGGCAGAAGTGCTTCTCAGTTAGACTCTGTGGCACCAAGTCTCCTTTGACTCGCCCACACACCCTGTGCTCAAAGTAGGACTGCAGCAAATTTACACCACTGGATATTTGGCTCCAGGAAAAACACAGTTTCATGCTCACTTCATTAAAGAATTTGAATTGTGCTCTAGTAGAAGTAGGGTCCTTTACTTGTGCTCTAAAACATAATTCTAGGTCGACATGATGTTTGGTACTATTATGATTCAGAGGATTATTTTAGAACAGTAGAACCTTTTTTACTCAGAGCCCCCCTTTGCTTGTATTTAAGAAAAGCTGAGCCTGTCTGCATGGAGTTTGCATATCTCTCCCCTCATGCATGGGTTCACTCTGGGTACTGCGGTTTCCTCCCACAGTCCAAAGACATGCTTGTTCTGTTAATTGGTGACTCTAAATTGTCCGTAGGTGTGAATGTGAGCTTGATGTCAGCCCTGTAATTGACTGGAGACCAGTCCAGGGTGCACCCCGGTGTAGCCAACTAAGTAGCCTGATATTGTTGAGTGTTGAAATGTGTATTTCTAACACTGTTTTATCTGTTTATATGACAAATCTCATTCTGATTGCAGATAGAGCCTCATGTATCACTGTAATCTTAGTTGCTTCAAAGGATTTTGTGCCGCTTCATTCCGTACTCTACATCATGCATCCCTCTTGATCTTTCATGTTTACTTTAAAACCAAAGTAAGGCTCTTAAAGATCCTGTGAGGAGTTCTAGACTCTGACTACGGGGATGAGAGAGCTGAGGGGGGGTTCTGTCGGGGCAGCCCCGGGATGCTTTATCTTCAAAATACTGCCAAAGAGGTCTGCGTTACGAGATGCCACTGTGCTGGTCCACATGGGTAGCTGACCATGAAGAGCATTATGACAATATGGCAGCAGCCATTACTGTAACCTGAGCTACGGCCAGCTGGTGGCAGGCACCTGCGTTACAACTTACAAACAACATATGACCGGAATTGCTGGCCTGAATAAATAGAAATATGTTTAACCTACTATAAGTCTGGTGCTACTAGCTGGGGAGCCAATGTTTAATTGTTTAGTCTGCTAAGATCAGGTTTCTTTAACCTTTGACGATTAAAGGGGACATATTATCCCCATTATCCACCTTTTCAAACAGTCCCCTGTGGTCTAAATGAAACATCTGTGCTTTGCTTTGGTCAAAATATAACATGAATCAAGCATCAGAGGAGTTTTGTGACCCTGTAGAAACCAGCTCTCTCAGAACGCTCCGTTTTGGTGTGTGTCTCTTTAAATGCAATGAGCCCCCCCTGAGTTTTCCCCGTAGACATCACTCCTCTGTAGCGAGAATAAAAATGGCGGACCTGCGCAAAAGTTTTGTTCTAGGCTGGGGGTGGAGTCCATGGGTGGAGATACCAGGGGAGGGGAGGGTATATTTTTTTTATCACAATCCAACTTGTGACATCACAAGTTGAGAAAATTTGAAACTGAACATTTTTCTCTGTGTTGTAAGATTCATGCAGACCACAAACAAAGGACTGGATGAGTTTATTTCACATTTTGTGGGTCGATAGACACTCAGGTTACCCAAATATATGTTCAAAAACACTGTACAAGTGGATTTTTCATGGTATGTCCCCTTTAACATTAACATTCGGGCAAGAGGCGTAGAAGGATTTTTATTTTGTCAGTTTGAAATATTCCCAATCATTTTATTACAAGTATTTATTCATTTTATATGCTTTCTTTGACTACCAGGAGAAAATGTGTATTCAATAAACATAAAAAATGTGAGCTAAATAAAAAATAAATAAAGCATTTAAAAACCTATTTGGAATAAATAAATGTCCTTTTCTTCTCTATTCGCCCGGCCTGTTAGCTTTTGCAGCTCTCTTTTGTCCTGCTGTGAACATGAGATCTGCCTGCCTCATGAATCTGTTGGTTTTTCGAACCAGTTTGGTTCATGTTACTTTGTCTTTGCCCGTGGTAATGTCATCCACACAGTGTTCACTTGTAATGTGGTCTATGTCGGACAGAACGGTATAAGAGCTGACAAGTCAAACATGAGAAATTCACATGAATAAAACTCAAAGTGATGCATTGTTTTTTACAAGCCCTGCCCTTCAGTGTGCTCTCAGGGAGTGTTGTTGCTTTGTGTGTGTTTGTGTGTTTGTGTGTTTGTGTGTGTGTGTGTGTGTGTGTGTGTGTGTGTGTGTGTGTGTGTGTGTGTGTGTGTGTGTGTGTGTGGTTGTTTGTGTGTGCACGTAAGGGCTAAAGAAAGAGACAGAGACAATGAGTGAATCATTCTCTCACTCTCACTTTTCTCTGAAGAAGAGCTCTCTTACGGCGTAGCCAGAGTTCAGTGGACACCACTCATGCATACAGTGCATGGAGGTGTATGTGTGTATGATGTGTGTGTGTGCATGCATGCGTGTGTGTGCGTGCGCGCGTGCGTGTGTGTGTGCGTGCGTGTCTGTCTGTCTGTCTGTGAGTGTGTGTGTGTGTGTGTGTGTGTGTGTGTGTGTGTGTGTGTGTGTGTGTGTGTGTGTGTGCGTGTCTGTCTGTCTGTCTGTGAGTGTGTGTGTTAGGGATGGTTTGCGCCTGGCCAAGAGGACAAAGCACACAGACGAATACAGCAAAGAGAGAGCAGATGAGACACCTTCACAGGTTAAAGGTAGTGAGTGAAAAATGACTCAATGAGGTCCTCTGATTGAAAGCATGTGGAAAAACACAACGTAAGATAATTCTTAACAGTAAATCTCAAACAATTCTCACCTGCTTTTTGCATTTGGCAATAAAAAACTTTTTTGCTGACTTAAAAAAAAGACACAACCACCTCAGAAACAGAGAACATTACACGTTTACATGGACAGCAAGAAGTCTGAATACAATATGTTTATTGGTGCAGTATTTCCATCGGTTACCTCTTTTGAGTCCAGGGAATAATAAAGGTGATTGCAACAACAGTTACCATTGCAGTTCCTACCATATGTGCCACGCAAAGCTACCAGAAATACCACAGTATTCACTAGCAGCTTCCCTATACTTGCCAAATGCGCCACAGTGTTATGCGCAAGCAGCTGTTTCTGAAATCACACACTACTCACCATATAGGCTAGTGAGTACGCCATATTGTAGTTGTATCCGAATTCTTAGTGAGCATGATAATTACGCTATATAAGGATAAGGATAAGGATAAGGATAATCTTTTATTCTTATATATAGGGGCTCCTTAAATCTTTGTTGTCGGGTAATATATGTATGGGAGGGGGGACAGGGGGTGTTTATGTAACAATTGCTATGTGTCTTGCATGTTTGTATACTGCTACTGGATGCCTTGAATTTCCCTCGGGATCAATAAAGTATCTATCTATCTATCTATCTATCTATCTATCTATCTATCTATCTATCTATCTATCTATCTATCTATCTATCTATCTATCTATCTATCTATCTATCTATCTATCTATCTATCTATCTATCTATCTATCTATCTATCTATCTATCTATCTATCTATCTATCTATCTATCTATCTATCTATCTATCTATCTATCTATCTATCTAAGGATAAACTTTATTGATCCCCCAATGGGGGAAATGTAGATGTTACAGCATCTCAAAAACAGGAATATAAACAGCATCAATAGCAAAAAGTTATACTAGACTCATTGTGTCCCACAATGCAGTGTGAAAGTGTGCTGTACCCAGGCTGTGTCAGAAATCACACACTCATTTCCTACTCCCTATATGACAGTCCTCTGTAGGCAGTGGTGTAATGGTGCCTGAAGAAGTGGGTATACTCTTAATTCTTCCCCCATGTGTTTTTTAAGTGGCCTCTGTTACAAACCGCGACATGTAAGACTACTCTTGCATACTTAGTTAATGAGTACCAGCCAATAATAGCCAGAGTATGGAGGGTCATACCTTCACCATCCTAGGAAAATGCAGCATACTACTGAATCTTGTCAATCAATCAATGGTGTGAATCAAAGGAGATTTAATTGTGTGTGCCCCCCATGGAGACCTGTCTGTAGTGTACTCTAAAGTGCACTCATTTGGCACAAAAAGGGGCTCTACTCCGGTCGTCGATAATGATGTTGTTGATGCTGCACAACTAAAACGTGCAGCTTAATGCCAGCCGAGGACCAACGTCAATAACAGCATGATTGAATCAGGATTCACTTTTATCATTCTGATCGTATTTTCTCAAAACAATTACATAAATACATACAAGATGATAGCTTATATTAAATGCCAAAGAGACACAGACTTTGTTTATTTTTGTTTTCATGATGTTTGATTATTATATCAATGTTACATTTTTATTTATGCTTCAAACGGCAGCAACAGTTTAAGTGAAAAAGCTAACTACATAGATTTTTCCACAATGCTTCCAATTCAAAAAGGAGAGCTGGACTTTTTAAGTTGCCTTCATTACTCTGTACTGGATAACTTGATTACTTTGTTCTTTCTGTTTTATAAAAGCAGCAAAAACACATTTAATTTCCAACAGACTGTCAATGTGATGTAATACATCTGTAGCTAATGTTGTGAAATGAATGCAAAATAATCGTGAAACCTGGATTATTCCTCTGACTATAAACAGGATAACAAAACCCATAATCGTTGCATCCCTTCTAGGGATAATAACTGTGATTTTGGACTCAACTGTGATGTGTCACTAGAGGTAAAGTTTCGTTTCCTAACAAGCCAGTAGTCTCAGTGGATGAGCTCGTTTTTACACCGCGTCACACGGACACAAGGGTGGAGTCAGTCTTTTTCCGGATAGGTTAAAAGCACCCTGGGGAGTCAAACAACTTCAAAAGAAAAAAAAGCGGACGTCGGACTTGAACAGGAAAATTATTCTGGTCGCTATCTGTCAAATTAAACGTCTGTACAACCAGTTTTGATCCCATTCGGACTCCGTATGCATTCGTTTCGGCGCACGCTGTTGTTAAATACAAGCAAACCCTGCGTGACGTAGACATTTTCTATGTACATGGGTAATGTAGTCAATGTAGTAATATCCTTGAGCAATATGTCTCGCCAGAAAACTACAACGCCCACACTTCCTAGATCTCCACTTCCTGGACTCTTTAATAACAAGCATCTGCCGGTGGGACACTCACATGCGTCTGACAGTTCTGCTTCAAGGCGCGTTGGAAGGTAGATATTGAAATATAAAGTTTTAAACAACCTAACAGGAGTTTCATTTAGTCTAAATGCGTCTTATATCGACAACGTCTCTCTGTGTTAACGCTGCTACAGCTAGGAAAGTGGGCGTTCAAGCGGAGAAGCTAACAGTAGCTAGCAACACAGAAAACAACAACACAACGTGAGTCAGAGAGCTTCTTTGGTTAGAAAATATGTTTAAAAGCGTTAAAAGTCAAAGTTGAGTAAGAAAAACACAACAGTAATTAACGTTCAACAGTTATTAACGGCTCTGGCGCGTGCCCTTACGTTACTATCCGGAGATAGTGAAGTAATGTTTATCCGTCAGAGAAAAACACCTGTCTGGATATCAACATCACTTTTGTAATGTATTAACGACCTACTTCATATACTTTATGTCAGATGAGGTCCATAACTTCGTAAAAAAAGTGGAAGAAATTTAAATACAGGATGTAACATTCTCTAAACTCGATTCAAAACAATTGACGATGCTGGGTTCACGATACGATCCTCTCACGATTTATTTTACAAATTGAGACTTTGGACAAATGATGACTTTAGGAGCTGCTAACCCGCTTGTCAGTGTGGTTTGGCCTTTAAATGTTTCTTTCTCTCAACAAGGGGAGGTGATTGGAGCTTCTCATTGTGCTGTCGATTAAATGCTGCATCATGATGGTTGTGCTATTTGTGTAGTTCCCCGTCTTCTTGCAATATTGTCACACAGTTTTTGTCTTGTCTGTTATCTTCTCACCTCTTTCATTTTCTGTCTTGAAGCCAAAATGCTTCCACACCTCTGATTTGAAAGACGGTGGTGCGTCCTCAATTTCAAAATCTTGCTCTGCAGCTGCTGACGCTCAACATATTATTGAGATTCATTTTTCAGAGTACCGATGTGAACCGTGACACCTTTGAATCGATTTATCACGATTAATATTAATCTTTACATCCCTAACAGGACGCCAACAAATGGATTAAATCACTACAGTTCACAATTATCTTTTCAGTTAATAACAATCAAAGAGACATTTGCACCAGTGTTCCCAGAAACACGAGGAATACCTTGTGTCACTTGGTGTTGGCTAAATAACAGACAGTATGATTACTACATTTTCTGAATCATTTAATCGACACATAAATGTCTCAATACAGCATGAACTGTGGAGACGTTATTAGTAACAACCATTTGACTTGCACTCGTCCTTCTTGGTAGTTTGAGAAATATTCCAAAAGCGTCATTAATGCCACCTGTAGGCTTTTTATTTCAGCTTTACTGTAATAGCACCAGCAGTGTACACACAAGTGAGACCCCTACAGTAAGCTGTGATTTAACATTGTGTCCTTGCACAGTAGAAATTTGCGTGCTGGCTGCGGATCAGTGGATGGGTCAGTCATCACTCAACCAGAAGTTAGGGGGTTCAATCCCCAGCTCCTGCAGCCACATGTCCGATGTGTCCTTGGGCAACACACTTAACCCCAAGTTGCTCCTGCTGTCGGAGGCCTATAAATGTGTATTTATGCATGCAGCAGCCTCTACCATCAGTGTGTGAATGTGTAGGTGTGACCTGCGGTGTAAAAGCGCTTTGAGTAGTCAGAAGACTAGAAAAGAAATATACAAGCTCAAGTCATTTACCATTTACCTTATTAACTTGAGTGTCCAGTTTGCAGCACTGACGCTGCACATCATCATCATCATCATCACTCAATTCATTCCTGATAATGTGTCCCAGGTATTTGACTTTGTCCGCCACTTGATCAGAGCTCTACGTTTTAGGATATATTTCCTGGTAATAAGGATATCGACTGAATCATTGTTTTATTCAGCTCTAAGAATATTAAGGAGCCACTTTAATTACTTAAAGAAAAAGACGTTTGTGACGGGTATTGTTATGAAAGATTCCTTCAAATGTGCAAAGCTTTATCCACTTCTAGCAGCTGTTATTTGTTAAACGTGGCTTCATTTTCATCGTGGAATGAACAAATAAACTCTTAACAATGTTTAAATTTTAAACTCTTGTATGGAGTTCGGCGTGTATCACGTTTATGTCATGTAGGAGATCAAACTAGCATCACATTTATTTGTCCATGTTTGTCAGTTACAGGACGAGGCTGAAGGACCATGTCTCCTCCACGGCTCACAGGTGCTCTGCGCTCCTTCTCCAATGTCAGCAAGAGGGAGGACTTCACTGAACACCTCTGTGATCTGAAGGTGAGGCCAGTTAGTCATTAACAGGAGACTTGTATTCTCATATAGTGAGTAGGATTTCATTTGCGGGGTACATCACCATCATGCACCCTTTTACTCTGGTATAGAAATGTAAGAATCACTGATGTCAAATTGAAAGAAACATTTATGACGTAAATTATTTTAGTATTCACAGGTTTCCTGTTCCTCAACTTGCCTGGGAAACTTATTCGGCAAAATTCTCTTGACATTATTCAGTTGATACATTTATTATGTCTCACTGTTAGAGAGAAATGCTGCAGCACACCTCACTGTACCAGAAGGGCAGCTTCAGCCCCCTGCGACCGACCTGCAGCGGTCACAGACACATTCAAAGGCCTTCAGTACATACCTCTCCGAAGTGCTGCCAGCACCTAGATAAGGGGACGTGAAGTAGCCTCTGTTGTCGAAGGGAATCTTTTATTGACATTGTCATAACCTGGCTCAAGGGCCATGACAAACACGAGAAAGGACACCAGTTAACTTGCAAATAATAATGATTCATTGTATTAATGACATGAGAACTGCAAACATGGAGTGTGTCCGTCAGTAGGTTGAATGTGGATGTGGGGTGTTGGGAAGCAAAATGTAACAAAGTCTGAAATGTGCAAATAATGATCGATGTGAGTCCATGTGTCATGCGAGAGAGCGAGAGCTCCACCCTGGGGTCAGGCTTTCATGCCCTGAGAGCAACAGGCCCAGGTGCTGGACCAGCCAAATCCTCGAGGACTAGGGAGACAGAACCAATTAGTAATAGCCACTTTAAAAACGAAGGCCTTGACCGTCACAACATTGATGTACTCTGTGCATAAAGTGGAAAAGGTCTGTCTGCCTGCATGTGTGTGATGCCACACTGGATCGCCCAATCAGTGAATGGGTGATCCAGCAGTGTGTCATATTTTATTGAGCTGCAGAATGAATCACATTCATCATTATTGCGATATCAGCATTTGCAATAAACACATAAAAGTCTGAATTCTCTTGATAGATAAAAGGAAATATTTTATAGAAACAAGCTAAACTTTCTCACTCAGCATGTGTTCTTTTTACCCGTTGGATGAAGGCCGGCGTATAATGACCATAAATGTAGTCCATTTTCATACAGTCAGATCAGATGCTAGCTAGCTGCTAATCTCAGATTATTTAGTGCCAGCTTGGATCTGAAAAAATGTTGCAAACACCAGAACTGTGTTGAAATAAAGAACAGCCGATAAGAGAGAAAATACATTTTTACATGCATTCTTAAATTTGTGTTAATTTGGGCAGCGGTAGCCTAGCGGTTAGTGTACAGAGGCTAAAGTCCTCAAGAGCAGGCGGCCTGGGTTCAAATCCAACTTGTGGCTCCCTTCCGTTCCCTCCTCGTTCCCCACTCTCTCTCTCTCTCTCTCTAGTTTCTATATTCACTTTCCTGTCTCACAAATAAATGCAACAAAGCTCCAAAAATATATCTTTAAAAAAGGTGTTTATTTATTTCAATTTTGAACAATGTTTTTCGCACATGGCATACATTTCTCATATCGTGCAGATATATTGGGAGTGGCAGCTCCTGCTGAACAGTTTACAATCCTCTCAGCACCATCTGTGCTACATGTAGCAGAGCATCTCAGCTCGGGAGCTTTCATCTACTACAACTATCATTCCCCCCTAAAATCTCCATTGTTATCAGTCCCAGAAAACGAGCCTCAAAATAAAAAATAATCTTAAAAATCAGGGGAGTGGTTTTATAAGTTTTTTTGAGTACATGAAACTCTTTCTGAGGAAGAGGTTTGAACTCTCCTGACCTCTGCTAAGTTTAGTTTTCACGTCTGGCTCAATCTTCACTGTGGACTGATTAACACTTTTGGTTCTGCCAGGTTTCATCATCAGACTTCACTGGTTTCCTGAGACACATTTTTGGTTCCTGCTACTTCTCCTGTTCTGGCTAAATTGCCATTTTACAGCCCTGTCAATCAGTGCAGCGTCTTTTTAAAAATCAAAATGTACAATCTTTAAACTCTGTCAGCAGTTTGATTCTCAGATCAGTCTCCTCTTTCTGAGTTTTGAAATGAAATTTGGAGCTGTATTCTGCTGTTCGCTGCCACCTGGCTCACCTCCAGTTAAATCCTCTAAGCAGAAAAAGTGCCTCACCAGGGAAAAGCTGTGTGGAGTCACTCTGAGATTATCGCTTGTGTTAAAATGCTTAGTTTTAGCAGACGTACAGAACCAGATTGTAAGAGAGTCGTTGAGGTAATGGCTCAGAGCCTGAACCCTCAGACCTGCTCAGATATGAAACCTGACTGCTCTAACGGGAGAAGGAAGCTCGTTAACGCTGGCTGTTTGATAAACTACTGAGGATGCAGGTTGAACTACAATGTCAACAACATTTCATGTCCCTGTTTCCTGTGGGAGAAATTTTTAGTGATGTGTTTTAAGTGTTATTTTTGTGTTTTAAATAAGGCCTGACCGATATGGATTTTTTGGGGCCTATACAGATAAAATAAAAGCCGTTTTTTCAGAGTGCTCCGCCTTTTTTGTGTGTGGCCGCCCCGAGCGCTCAAGTTGAAAATCTTTCAACTTTCAGAAAGGTGCTGTTGATGTCACCTTTGCTCTTTTCCAAATATAAGATATTCCCCGTAGTTTTGTCTCCTCAGATCGTGTCTTGTACCCACATCCTCTTTGCTCCGTGTCTGATCGGGAAAGAAAGGATTTCAAATATAAAACATGCAGTAAAAAGTAACGGAGCAGTGTCGTTCATACAGCAGCTGTTGTCACCAGACTGTCATAGTGACAGGACAGACGTGCAGCGCTTTTCTTCTCAGCGCATAAACGCTTCCTACAAGAGCTCCCCAGTGCACAGCCAGCGCCCGGAAAAAACGCTAGGTGGACACAGGGCCTAATGCGCTAGTTTTTGAGTGGTTAGTTCGTGTTCAACACAATATCTGTTTAAGACGAAAACAAATTGAACTAAGTAGTATTAGAAAAGGCTGGCTGCTTTTAAGGGAGTGAACTTACTACTTACTCTTTCATATGAGGGTCTGCCTCTGTCGGGATACTTTCCAAGGATAACTGTTCCTCCGTTACTGCCTGTTTTGTGTCTCTTTGCTGAAAAATAACTGTCTAACCAGTCCCGAAAGCTTTTTAACATTTGACTCAGTTAGACCTGAAACAGAAGCAGGATTTAAAAGTACCTCGTTAGGCATCACGCTCAGTTTACCAGTCATTAGGGTGTAGGAGAAGTTGTTTTGTTTGATTGAATGTGGAGCTTCAGTTTGATTTATTGATGTTGGCCATTAGTGGGCCGGCTCACACTGTCACAGTTACAGGATTGTTGACATGTCATTTTAAAATAAAGAAATGAAGATTGACGTTTTTGAATTAATTGAGGCATACAGCAGAAACATTTGATTAAAATGATGTATTGGAATAATTAAGTGTTTAAGACATGCAACAGAGCGTAGTCAGAGAGGGATGAATCTTGATTAATTTACTATATAACCACATTAACCAGCACACAGCCTGTTACAAATATCTCCACAATATTTCCAACCTGTAGAGTGCTGTCTCTAAGAAACCTGTGATCATTCGAGGAGTCAGTGCTAATGTGTGCCTTCTTGAAATCTGATTGTTTCTCTCCCTGTGGCTCATCCTAGACCAAACGACTGAAGAGACGGGAGCTGTTTGCCAAAGAGGGCCTGACGTGGCAGAAGATAGTCCATTTCTGCAACGAGCATCAGGACAAAGCCAAGCAGCAAGCTGTCAGTCAGGAGCTGAAGAGCCTCCTTCAGGCGGCCAAACAGATTGGTAATTAACTCCTCAGCCTCAAATCCTTCGTTATGTCTTTCAGTCCATTTTCATGTTTCTGAAAAGTGTTTTAAGAATTACAAAATTAAGTTTTATGTTTAAGACTGCTTGTCTAAAAGTGATTGGGATTAGGACTGCTAGGGGAGGGAATTCACACCAAGGTGATCCAGGGTGGCTCTGGAAACATGGACAGGCAGCAACAGTATTTGGCTCGCAAGATTAATTTGATTGTGACGTTTATTTATTTCTTAACAACATTGTCGTGATAATCAGTGACAGAGACAAACAGTGTGTGAGCAGGGCTGCAGACAGCAGACAGCGCCTGGTGCTGATGCAAAGCTACGTCATGGCAGCTAGCAGTTTCACAACAATCACTTCCTTTTTGCCCTAAAAAAAAAAAGCACAGATAGTGCTAATACATAACGTGACGAGAGAGAGAGAGAGAGATAGGATACGCTGCACGGACATGGAGAACATCCAGACCTCACTAAGTTGAGCCTGTTTTCACATGAAGTTCTAACGTTATGTATTCTGTAGCCAAGTCGTATTGTACAGGTTTAAAGAAACAAACTGTCGTGGTGACAGTGCTGTATTTCATCATCAGGCGCTGTGCAGTTTCTGCTGCGCTGCTAGCATGCACACTGTTATCATGGCATTGTTGTTAAGAAAATAATAAAATAAAACAATCTTGCAGGCCAGAAACTATTTGCGAGGTGAGAGCCCAAATTTGATGCGTTTCCTCGTTTCACATGGATCTTTTTGTTGCAGATTTTGCAAACTGCATCATCTCAATCAGCTGGTTCTCCTTTTCATTTGACTGAAGCAGAAATGTTCCCAAAGGGGCGATGTGTCATTCGGATTAGGTACCAGTGCAGTGGCCTTTGTGTCCGTCTGAACATGAGGTGTGGTGAGGTGACTTCACGTGCTGTTGTGACGGTTTCCTCCATCCTCCTGGGCTGGCTTGTTAGAACATCGTTAATTCATTTCTGCTGTTAACGGGCCAGCGGGATACTCTAACCTAACATGGAACAGCTTTTGGTTGACCCTTGTAAGAAATGATTACGAGTTTATGAGAGGAGCACATTCAAACTTTACCCGACTACTTTCTCTTTACTTACCTCTAGAGGAGTGTTTTTTGTCTCAATAGTTTCCCTTCAGGGGACAAACACATAACATGCCACATTGACAAACGCATAAACACACGTCATATTTATTATTTATTTATACCAATGAAACTAATGATTAGAACTAGGAAGATTTTGTGATGACCCCCGACTGTCAGTGCTCCTCCTTGTATCTCTCCACACTCAGGTTGCCTCCAGGTAGAAAGGGGCGGAGCCACTTAATTTGATGGCATGAACCTGGGCAGGCTGGGCCTCAGTATTTTAGTTGGCTTCTCAGTCTCTCTCTCTCTATGTTTTACCTTAGTTTTCAATAGATAATCACTTAAATAACTTTAGGTCTCCCTGTTTGTCCAGCTCACTGAGCCTGGGTTGCGACAATTAGATGATTAGAATAAACTGGAGAGTTAAACGGAAAAGGACAGATTTATGTTGGCAAAAACCGCCTGGCTAGTATTGAAGCACTCCTCTGTGACATGTCATTTTATTATTCATGTTCATGCTGCTTCTCTTTTTCACATTTCCTGCTCTCTTTAACGGCTCCACGAACAATGTTAGAGGTTATAGCAGGAACTCAACAAATACACAATTAAAGCTTATCCATCTGATCATCTGAGCCGACGTCCACTGGTTTATTTTAAGTGTCAGAGATAAATGTCTGTGTGCTCAAATTAATTCAAATGTTCTCCAACTAATGAAAACATTCCTGATTTACTCCAGAGAGAGAGAGAAACAGGTGTTGGCTGTAATCCTCCCTTTATGACTTGAGGTGTTAGCTGAACTTCACGAGTCAATTATGGAGCGCTCGCGTGAAAGCTTGTGATCATTTTAATTGAGTTTGCTCTTCTCTCAGTTTGTGGCACTAGTTTTCTTTTCCTTGTCTCACTTGTCAGTCAAAGAAAAACAGTATTTGTTGTTGCTTTAAGAGACCATTCTGCCCTCAGCTAATGTGACTGATCTAAATAAGAATAAAAAGAGCTCTTAAAAACACTGCAGAGGATGAAAGTGGCCGTCCTGCTTATCTGTTTGCAGCGTTGAGTCTGATGCTTTTAGACCATTTTAATTGGTATAAATCCGTTTCATCCCTTTTTTGCTCTCCTCTAGCACTCCACACTTCTTCTCTCCTCTATTCTCCCTCTGTCCGTCCATTTTTTCCTCTAATTGGACAATTACTCTGTGCTCCTTTTTGTTTGTTGCAGCTCTGGTAAAGAAGGAGTTGTTTGGAATATGATGTGAATGAGGTACTAGGACCTTAAACATTCAGTTAGTCCTTGTTAGTTCTTTATTTTGTGCAATCAAACAACATGAAAAAATGAAAACGGAGACACATCTACAAATAAAATACACATTGAGCTAATACTTCTAAGAGAACAAGCTGGCCTTCTTCTCTGAGCGATGAAAACTGCCACACAAGTTGTATTAAAAAGGTGATCGTTATTATAAAACAGAATATGCACCCTCCAGTGGGATTCTCTTGTTTCTGCTAAAGTCAGGCGAGTTAGACAACTGACAAACACGGACCCCAAACAAGAGGACGCCTGCTAGACGTGAAGTTATTGTGGTGTGGATATAAAAACAAATCAAGGCTGCTACAACAAGCTAACTGTTGCTTTTGCTAACTCGAGACTAATGGCGGGACAGCTCTCTCCAATGTTTTGAATTTGGATATTTTAGAGGCTCCATGCATGGGTTTGTCTCTGCCCAGTGATCACTAAATGTTCCTCTGGTTGTCGTGATGACTGAAATCTTGACATTACATGTGTTAAGATGTTGTGTTTTGTTTTACAGTGGGGACTGATCAGGGTCAGGAGGTCATAGAAAGTGCTGCTGTCTTTCTGTTTGAGACTTTCCACAACAAAGACCATGTGGGCACGGAGGAGACCAGGGCCATTAAACAGATGTTTGGCCCTTTTCCATCATCTGCAGCCGAGGCCTCCTGTGCCTCTGTGGCTCGGCTGGTAGCTCCGCTAGGAGATTCCCATGTGGAGGACTTTATCCAGACACAAAGCTCCCGTCACAACCCTCAACGAGCCTCCTCTTTTGGACGCAACATCGCCTTCTCGTATGAATGCTACACACTGGACCCTCTGGAGGACCTGCCGTACTCTGACATCCACGAGGAGGACATTAGCCTGGACTTTATCAACTTCCTCAACAATCAGCAGAGCGGGAGAAAGACTGATGGTGAAGGAGAGGCGTCCAGCTCAGGGAGATCTCTGAGCTCCGGGGATGGAGCAATCCTAAGAACAGAGGTGGAGAAATATCTGAACGGAGGCAACATGATTTCCTCGAGTCCAGAGGAGCTGTGCACGTCCCTGTTTGAAATGCTGGCCTCGCACAGGAGCGACGATGAGCTGCAGAATGAGGTTTGGGTCACTAGAAATACACTGATTATATTTTGAATGTATGTGAAAAAGTGATTTGGGGTATCCTCTTTGTGTTGGTTAAACATGAGTGACAGACAGACAGACAGAGACTGATGAAACTTAAAGAGATACAGTAGTTTGGATAGGATAGGAATTTTGTAGGTTGGGTTGTATGATTTACTTGTCAATAGTCAGTGTATTACCCACAGAAGATGCCGACCAGCTCGGCCCCTTTATTGAGTAAGCAATCAGAGTTATGCAAAGAAGCTAGGCTATACATCGCTGCAGACGGAGCCATTTGTACCACGTAATTTACCTTATTTTAAGGAAGAACTGACAAAAAACACTTTTTAAGATTTGGTTGAAATTGTCTTTAGGTCCTGACAGACATTAATAACTCATGTGCTCTGAAAAAGGAACAAAGAAAATCCGTCATCTGTAACAGTTGTTAGCCTGTAAAATCTTATACCAATGTCTGCCACGAGGTACCAATCTGATGAACCAATCACACGCCTCCCTGTCTCCCTGCTCAATCTCTACCCCTTGCATGCTCTAGCCCACACTCAAAGCACGTCACCGATGACGGAGTTTATACTGTGAGTTTGTCGTTGGCCGTTGTGAGTAGTAAAATAGTCACGTTTTTTTAACATGTATTATGATAAAGTTGAGTGTTTTCTTACCGCTGAATGAGAAATGAGACGACGTAGTTTCTACACAATGCAAGCGATGAGCTGAGGTCCACTTCTGGAGCAACAGCGCTCGTGCATGTAAGTGAGGGGCGTGGCTTTTGAGCACTGAGGAACTGCTACTTTCAAAATCATGCTAGTTTTCGAAAATGACCAACCCTGCCTTTAAATGAGATGGTTAGAAAGGAGTGATTTGATAGAGACTACATCAGTACTTCTGAAAACAACACCTGGTAAATAACTGAAAAGGTCACTTTGAACTTGACTGTAGACACGAGGGGTCAACTCTCAACATTTCTGTGACATAGAGCTTGATTGGTCCTGATAATATCTTTGCGCTCTTATTGATTCTCTAACCTTGACCTTAAACAACAGGCCTTTTGGTTTAGATCCAGCTATTGAATTTATGATGTCCTTGGCCTTTCCCTTCCACACCTTTGGAGACATTTCAAGCTTACTGTACGACTTAGGTTCACCTCTCACACGGCAGTCTTCAGAAGCCTCATCAGTTTTTAGCCTAACCTCCTCTCCATTTTACTGTTTCCTGTAAGAAGGGATTCTTTATTTCCTCTAACAGATGACTAGTGATTGGTGTATCTGTCCCATCATCATCACCTTCAGTTGATATAGAACTTTAACCCTTTAATGGGAGATACATTTTATGGTTTGATTTGTTGTTATTGAAAGTCAACTGTAAAAAAACATGCCATCTCATACGTTGTCTCATATGGCCAGTTAGTCCCCGTGTCCACCTGGTGTTTTTTCTGAGCAGAGAAGTGCTGGCTGTGCGCTGGGGAGCGCTTGCATGAAGCGTTTCTGTGCTGAGAAGAAAGCGCTGCATGTCCGTCCTGTCTCTATGACAACAGTCTGTTGAAAACGGCCGCTGTATGACCGACACGGCTCTGTTACTTTTTACTGCATGTTTTATATTTGAGATTGTTTTTTACCCAATCAGACACGGAGCAAAGAGGATGTGGGTACAAGACACAATCTGAGGAGGCAAACTACAGGGAATATCATACATTTGGAAAAGATCGCCGGTGATGTCAACAGCGCCTTTCTGAAAAGTTGAAAGATTTTTAAACTGAGCGCTTGGAGCAGCCGCACAAAGACGCCGGGCGCTGCACTTTTTTTCCAGGTGGTCGCTTTCTGCTGCGAACGCTCTCTCCTCATTGGAAAAACAATTGAAAAAAGACGCTGGCGCTCAGAAAAAAATGCTAGGTGGACACAGGCCTTAATGATTTTGGCTTGGCACCTGTGTTGGCCAGTAATATTTCAAGGAGGGCCCAGGCTCCCCATTTAACCACGCCCCTTTTGTTGCTGGTAGTGGGCCCCATAGTTTGAGAAGCACTGAGTTAGGAAAACTCAGAAAGCTCTGTAACAAATGTAACACTAAATGAGTGTGGAACTATTGTAGCCTAAAACAAAGCATGCACAGCTGCACGAGTCGTGAAACGTTACTCAAATGTTGACGTCAAGTTTATAGCATGCCCCACTTTACCATTACATGTGGACAAAACTTTTCTTGGATAGTTGCATCTCAGGGTATTCTCTGGTTACTCACCCAATGTCCAACATTTTCATGCAGAGATCAAGGTCTTGTGACTCAGATGTTTTGACTTACACTTTCAAACTTGAAAGCAAATCGACCAGTGCATGTTAAAGGTCACAGCCTTCCTTCAGAAGCACATCATCTGCAAAAAGCAGAAAGGCAGTTCTGAAGACTCTTAACAGAGCACTCTCTTTCCCCCAGCTGTGTCAGCGTTAATTTAGCTGTAAAGGTCTCCCTCCAGTCTCTCCTGATGCCTCTGCTTTGCTTTCCAATGCCAGCTTCCAATGTCACTCTGGCACTGTTGTAAGCCTCCTTGTCTGCAGCTTTTTTGGCTCTGGACAGGGTCATCACCTCTCCATTCATGCAGGCTTTCATGTTGGGCAGCGACAGGCTGTGAAGCTGCAAGGAAACTGTGTTTGAACATTAAAAACACTAGCCAGAATAGATGTTTGGTTGGGTAGCATTTACCCTGGATGTAAACACAGAGTTTGCTTTCCATGTCCAGATGGAGTCGTGCAGCACAAAGCTTAGCTGCGTGCTCAGTAGCTAAATTTCTGTTGCTATTGTAGCCTGGATTCCAGTGCATCAGCTGGGGCGTCCACCTGGGTGTAACCTTACATCCATTTTAGAGCTTAAAGTTTTTACCAACTCATAAGTTATACTCTGTTCACCATCGAGACCTAAGTCCTGTTTTCTTGTACCTGCGTGTGACTTTAATGCCTAAGATGGAGCAGGCACGAGTTTAAAGTCAGACTAATATCAAAGGTCACACAAACAGATAAAGTAACAGTAACAGTCATTCATGATCAAACACATCCACTGGAAATGTACTCTGGCAGTGAGCCGGGCAAAAAGTTTCCTTTTGGCCTACTGTAATATTGTCCGATGCATTCATAGGAATGTCCTCTTTTCACCATCCATAAAATGATCAGTTCTGTTGGCACGGCCTGCGATCACACTGCTCCATGACTAACCGGCCTAAGCACGGTTACCTCTTGTACATAACGTCGTATTACAACACATGCATGGCTTATGTTATCATGAAGCGTGCTCAGTTTACAAACAGGCGGACTCGAGAGAATTTTTTTTTAAAAAGGGAAGCGCAGTCGAGTCTGTGTCTGCACATCGGAGAACAACACAGAGAGCATGACAGCTACTTTACTGACTCTGTGTCTTATTTTGAGTCACTTTAATCAGATACAGCCGTAAATTAATTTAAAAAATAAAAGAGACGCGCGGTCGAGTCCGCATCCGCACATTGGAGAAGGGTGAAGCGTGCTTAGGCACGGTACGGATTGCCAGTGTGATCGCGCCCTTAGGCTTGGTGCACTCGCTGTAAATTTGAGTCAAGAAGTCGGTCGTAGCTAAGCCAGACAAAAGAGAAAAGACCTAAAGCAGGAGCCGGCCGGGTGTCAGAGTAGTAATAGGTTACTATACCTAAGCATTCACATTTGTTCTTGGTCTCGTAAATTGTAATGTGAAGTGTAACCAGCAGTTTAGCGACCGTTTTAACATTCTACTCCCCGTCACTATAACAGAAACGTATTACTCATTTAAAGATGTTGAATCACTTTGTTTTAAAGTATAGTTGGTAACATTGCTGCTGGAAAATAGAGGTGTACATTTTGTCCTAAGTAGCTCCCCATTTGAACACCGGGCTGGTATAAGAGTACAGCTAATAGATAGCTACCTGTTCTGTTCGGATCCTCCTCCACATGTCCTGAGTGAGGAAAACAGAAGGGTAAGGTAGAACAAACATCAGGATCAGGGAGGTCACTGGAGTCCTCTGTAATATCTCACAGTGTAAAAACCTCCAGCAGATATTTGCCATCCCTTACATTTACTTACCGTATATATCAGGAGAGTGCTCCATCATTCTGTCCCCCATCATTTTCACCCACTTCCATTCTCCGCCTCTCTCTCACTCCAGGGCTCTTACACTGTCCGTACCATCCCTCTCTCTCCTTTTACATGAAATTCCTTCCCCACAGAAGCACAATTTTACAACTTCAGCTGGTTTCAGTTGGTTGCCGATGTTTCTCACGTTGCTGACATTTGGAAGTGAACTCTCCCACTGACATCTTAAGATGTAGAAGGCCCCGACTGTGTGTGTGTGTGTGTGTCTGTAAGCGTGTGTGTGTATCTCTGAGAGAAAAGACTACGTGCGCCTGCAGACTTTCCATGCATCTACCTCTGTGTGACTCCAAAGTCAACGGTAAAGTTCAGAGGCTCTGCACTCAGTGGCATTAAAGCTGACAATGGAGAGAACCTGCTTCTTATTATTCTCCTTGCTGGCCCTCCACTGCTGACATTTTATTGAAGGAGCTGAGCTGAGGCAGGAGGAGGGGTAGGTTGGGGGTGTTATATATACACAGAAGCTTATTGTGAAAGCCATTCCAGATGGTGTGTTCAAGTACCTACTCATGTGATTGATAATGACTTGATAAAGAAGGAGCTGTTTGGAACCTGCGTGGAACAGAGGTGTAGAATATGATTATACTCTGTTTGAAAAGTTTTCCAATAAGTACAATTTCATAATATCCACCTGAAATCTCCCAAAGGATTCTTTCAGTTCATTTATTTGAAAGCAGTTTTATTTATTGTGATGATAACATTTACAGTTATCGTTTGGGCTTTTTTTTCTGTAAAGAAATAACAAAAACAAAGTTGATTCTACAATTTATTTAGCAGATGCTTTGATCCAAAGAGTCGTACATCAGAGTCAGTCCAACACAAGGAAGGATCTAGAGAGAAGGACACAGCGTCAGGAAGTGCAAACAAACAGCTTTAAGTCTGCACAGGTGTTGACAGAAAGTGATCAGAGGCAGAACACAGGTGTTGACAGGAAGTGACCAGAAGCAGAGCACAGGTGTTGACAGGAAGTGACCAGAGGCAGATCACTTTTTACATTTTTTTAAAGGTAGTATATCATCATCAACAACAACGTCGACAGCTGTTCTTGAGAGTTCTAATCAGCATCAAAATCATCCTAAATATCATCGTCATCGTTATAAAAACCATCAACGTCATCGTCAACGTCATCATTCAGGTCGTAGGTGTTCATAAAGAGCTGGGTCTTTAGCTTTTTCTTAAAGGTGCAAAGGGAGTCTGCAGATCGAATGGGTTTGGTAGTTTGTTCCACCACCAGGGGGCGACAGAGGAGAAGAGTTAGTGACTTAAACCTGATTCATGCTTCTTGTGGACGGCGTGGTCAGCGCAACAGAAGAAATGTATAAGGTTTTTTTAACGAGACATAAACTATATTGATATTTACGATAATGTCTTCTTACCCAATATCTCATTTGAAAATATGTCGACAATCTTAAAAACTCCATATATTACCCGGCCCTAGTTATCATAGCATTTCATTACTTTGTCGATTTGACTGCTGAAGATAAAAATGTGTGTTTGTGTTAAATTAGTCAGTGGAGAGATGCAGCATTGCTCAGCGATGTCCAAAGTCCAAATAATTCTTTAATTTTTCCATTTACTGGCTGAAAAATGGAAGAGGCAAGGCCGAATATTTAATCACAGATAAAGGAGAAGGACACTGGTATTTACACTCCTGCCCTGTAGCCTTGCACATGTGGATGCATTACACCGTTAATGCTTTAAAAGTGGACTCGCCTGCGGGATGGTGGACTACTGAATCCATCTGAAGGTGAAACTCTGCCTCTCAGTCCCAGAGGAGCCCACGCCTAATCAGTCAGCTCCAAGGACGGCATTCATGAGAGTTCATAAAAAAAAGAAAACCCACTTTGAGCACAAGAAACTCTCCCTGGCACCGCCACCACACAGCACAGCGACTCAACTGTAATAAAACCGGGACAGGCACAGGGACCGATAGAAATTTAGAAGAGATATAAAAGAGACCAGCGCGAGAAACAAAGATAACCTCAATAAAGACGATGGCTGACCTGACATCAAAGTGCGTCTGTTGTTTTAGTTCCCCGCTGTGCTGACTATCGCCTTCCCAGGGGAGGACAGACTGAAAGAGCACGCCGCCATACCTCCATCCTGAAAGGAGCGGGGAGAAAATACAGCATTGTTTTTCCAGCTTCAATTTATAAAACCCGCCGCCTTAAGGTCCACTGTTTTCCAATTTACAAAGCACTAACTTTATCATCCCTACGACTCCAGTCTCACAGTCATATTGATGACTGTCTGTGCAGCCCTGTCTACACTTACTTTTAATTGTGTGCTGCTGCTGCTGCTGCTGCTGCTGCTGCTGTGCACTGGGTTTCTTGTTGTTGTTGTTGTTTTTGTTGTTGTTTTCCTGTCACTTGCTAAGTGCCAGGTGGCGATGTTTGGGAGGCTAAGCGGCGGAGCATATTCTGTACCAGGCGGATGGTAATTACCAGGTGCTCAGCCTTGGCAGAAGCAGCATGTTTGGGGGTGTTGGTGAGCCATAGGATGTGTATACGTGTTTGGATGTGTGTGTGTGTTTCTATGGCGCTGTGGATGACTGTGGTTCTGGCATGTGGGTTTGATTTTTCATCCCCTCTCCCCCCCCCTGTTCTCTTTTTCTCTTTCCTCTCTCCTCTCCAGCTGTTTGAGCTGCTGGGCCCCGAGGGGTTTGAGATGATCTCCACTCTCCTCCAGTGCAGGGCCGCCATCGTCGACTCCCTCCTCACCCTCCCACCTGACAGGGCAGGCTACCCACCAGGTGAGAGTGCCCCATGGCAACCAGGTCATCTCCATGGTAACGCTTATATTGCAGAACATTCATGAATACTTCATGTGACTTAATCTTGATAAAACAGGCCCTGCACGTTAGAGGTATCCCTTTCTGTTTTGCAGAAACAAAAAGAGGGAATAATTATGTCTTTGAACAACAAGTCTAGAGGAACTCTACAGCTATAGGAGTGAAGCCTGAATGTCGGACATTTCATTCAGCCTGATATTACGTTTTATCGTTATGTATTTCTGTCCTTGGGTTGAATTTTCTAGAACCAAGGGTAGAGGTGGAAATCAGCGGTTTCATCACAATGCCATATTATATCGATTCTTAAGACAACAATAGGACAGCAAAGTCTGCCATGACACTATTTCGTAGGGATGTAAAGATTAATCGTAAAATCGTGAAAAATCTATTCAAAGGTGTCACGGTTCACATCGGTACTCTGAAAAATGAATCTCAATAATATGGTGAGCGTCAGCAGCTGTAGAGCAAGATTTAGAAATTGAGGACGCACCACGGTCTTTTAAATCAGTGGTGTGGAAGCATTTTGGCTTCCCCAAGACAGAAAATGAAAGAGGTGAGAAGATCACAGACAAGACAAAAACTGTGTGCAAATATTGCAAGAAGACGGAGAACTACACAAATAGCACAACCAACATGATGCAGCATTTAATCGACACCACAATGAGAAGCTCCAATCACCTCCCCTTGATGAGAGAAAGAAACATTAAAAGGCCAAACCACACTGACAAGCGGGTTAGCAGCCCCTAAAGGAATCTGTTTCACTCATCATTTGTCTACAGTCTCATTTTGTAAAATAAATCGTGAGATAATCGTATCGTGAATCGTATCGTATCGTGAATCGTATCGTATCGTGAGTTTAGTGAATCTTTACATCCCTACTATTTTGCATTGCATTCTTTCTGTATCTCTAGCTTTGTATAGCTCACATGTTGTTTTGTTTGACATTATGATATTCAGCCTACTTTAGCTTTATCTGTGCAGTAACAATGTTGAAAAAAATGTAAACATAATCCAGAATGAGATTACATATGTGACACGTGGTGATGCAGTGAAGTCACAGAGTGGCATCAAAACGAGAGAGAGACGGTCAAGTCGACTTCTACAGAACATTTAAAACAACCAGCGCTGACCAAAGTGCTTCACAGAGTCTGAAGGTAAAGCATGAAACAAGAATACTTTATACATCATAAATTAATATGAAAAATAATATTACAATCTAGTGGGATAGAAACATAATGCAATCAAAGCAAAATGTGTTGGGATAAAACATTCTCATGTTGAGGGGAAAGAGAAGAGAATGACTGGAAACATTGGAGAGTGTGAGCAGATCTTATTTGGAGTGGTTAGCCGTTTCAAAGGTTTGGGGCAGCTACCACAAAAGCTCGGTCGCCCCTGGTTTTTCTGCCTTGTTTTGGGCAAATCCAGGAGGCTGGGTGGTGGACGGTGGTGTTCTTGCTTGTGTGTGAACATGGCGCAGATCACTTAAAGGAAGAACGTGCGACTTTTTGATCCAGTAGATGTCGCTCTTGAGCACCAGCATGAAACAAAAACAAACTGCTGTTTGGCCACTCCTCCGTTATTCTGAAGCCTCCGCTCTCCTCCAGCAGCACACCTCCAACCCCTCTCCACTCGAGTTCACATGAAGGAGTTGATCAATTACAATGCACCATAATTAAGCAGCATTAAGCGCAAGTGGCGGACATAATTGTCCTTTTCTCGAGCTGCAATCACCTGTGGTCTGCATTGTTGTTAGCAGGCTAATGTTAGCGCTCTTTAGTTAGCTCGTAGCCTCACATTGCATTTAAATTGACACAGAATGACCGTGATCTAAACACATGTATGTCACATCCAAATAATCAGTGAGTATGTTCTTCTTTCTTTCTCTAGTCTTTGACTAAAACAGCTTTGAGACACTGCAGGTCAAACTCGCCCTGTGGAGCCCTGATGTTCTGTGTGAACAGCTGTTGTATTGCTCCTGGTTCCTTGTCAGGGTTTTTCTATTCGATGGCGGGTTGACTTGATTATAAATCAGGACTTGTTTTACGTTTCGTTCAAACAATCCATATTAAGATATCGCGTCCACAGAGCGAACAAACATATTTATCTGTGTTGATGCCGTAAGCATTCCTCATCTCTCACGTGTTTCAAAACAGCAGGGATTCACTCGTCCCCTCTGCTCTGACTTTTGTAGGTAAGGATCACCGTCATCCTGTCTGATTGGTTTTTATGATGAGGCAGATTTATGACACCATGCACATGTGACTGATTCCATCTGATAATATCCACTGATTTCTAATAATGGTGCTAATGGATGGTAATTCATTTTAATCTTGCACAGGATTGATAAATGGAAATTGTGCCGGTGATTTCCTCCTGCATCCTGGTAAAGAGCCACAAAGATCCATTGTTTGTGCGTTTGTGGGTTTAACGTGTGATTTCTTGAAACTGTTTCTCTCTTCCTGTTCGGAGAAAAAATCATTTGACGCGATTTTTCATTAACTGAGAATTTCCCCATCTTGAGTTTTTACATTTGCAAATCTAGAAATGAAATTCCACCAGTGTTTCTCTTTTCCCTCTTAACTTTGTGTTGTCTTTACGCCCATAGGTGATGTAACCAAACGTGAATATTTAAGCTGACGTCTTTTACAAAAGAAATCTGAACCTATGCAGTAACATGAAAAAAAAGTTTTTGCCCCAAATCCACAAATTACACTCAAACCTGCATTTATTTTTTTAAAGGTTTATTTATTGGGCTTTTTATGCATTTATGTAGAGGCAGGACAGTGGATAGAGGTAGAAATCTGGGAGAGAGAGATAGCGGGGAATGACATGCAGAATGGAGCCACAGGTCGGATTGAACCTGGGCGGCCCGACAGAGGACTAAAGCGTCTGTACATGGGGTGCAAGCGCACAATGCTAACAGCGCCCCGTCAAACCTGCATTTATCATGCAACAATATGTTAGATTGGTTTGGTGCGCTTTGGCACCCACCGATATGGCAATATATCGTCATGTGTTCCTTGTAAATACATGTATGGATGCAGTTACAGAATGGATACGGCTGCAAAGCTGTGATGAACGTTTTGAAGGACAATTGACCTCTGGTGCAGTTCACTATGACACCACAGCCATCGCTCTGGGATTAAAATATTTTAATGTATTTCTAGGATCTCTGAGGAGCTGAATTGAAGTGTTTGAAGTTGTAGGATCCTTAATAGCCTCCCCCTCTTGAACAATGAGCATTTGTTTACGAGCTGACTGAGATGTTGTGAGAAGCATACAAGCATCTTTATCCTGTTGTTTCTAACCGTCTGCATGTGGAATATGTGGAAATGTATGTAACTGTTGCCGTGGTATCTTTGCGCTGTGGCTAAATGGCTACGTCAAAGAGGTTCATTTGTCATGCTAGTTGAAAACGGCGTCTACATCGGCTTTTTTGCTTAAAGTTTGGTAACTTCTAGAGAAACATCAAATGGTTCAAACCCCAAAACCGCTACAACAAGAGATTAACAATGTTGCTTCCAGTTTAAAAAACTGAAGGCACTTGTTTAAAGAGTTTCAATTTAGATTAAACAAGACTCTGTAAACAACAACCTCCTGCTGCCAACTGTTTGGCAAACTTTTGCAATATTGCACATTGACTCTCTTAAATTTTACATCTAAAATACAATTTAACGCAGTATATGTCCATCGCTCTAGATGGCTGCGGTGAAGGTGTAGATTATGATACAGGTATTTAGTGTTAAATCCCCCATTGCATATCACACTCACTGTATCGGTGTGTTTGAGCCGCATAGCGCTCATGTTTTCTACAAGCACTCAAAGGTTATGACCTAAAGATTGGCCTTACACTTCAACTCAATTCTTCATTATTTCTTTCAAGTCTTTCATGCCATCTACAAAGAAATGCTGAAGACCTGACTAAAGCCTCCCTCGCCGGCAGACTCTCCGTTTCTGTCCCTGCTTAATACCTCTCATGAATAAGAGAAATAATAGAATATTATGCCTTGCTAATAGAGCACAAGGCTGACACGGGTAAGGTGTTGCTAACGCCTAAATAGGCACAGACTCTTGTGAGAAAATGGCTTACACTGGTTTCTGTAGTTATCTGGCTCTCCCTGCAGCTTAACGCTGAGTTCATTGATTTTGCATGAGATAGTATTTCAGGAGGCTTGATAGTGAGCTGTACCAGCAGACCTTCCTATTGATGTACATTCCCTACATGCCTGTAGTTTTTTTTTTTTTTTTACAACAAATGCCGTCCTCCATCCTGAGCCAGCGTTGTCTTGTTTCCTTTGTCCTACGGTAGCACACCCCTCTTCTAGTTTCCCCTCTTCATTGTGAGTGTGGAGCTGTACAGTTGGAGATATTGGAGGAAAGATAAGGACGGATCATTTCTCATTGCCAGAGCTCCGTCCTCTGATCCATATGCAAGGTAGACATCAAAGAGTGGCTGAAGATAAGACGAGAGAGCTGCTGCTCTGTCAGAATAATCCCTGCAAATATTTCAAGTCACACATACTCATCCTTTAGAGTTTTTGGACTGATGTAAAATTCACAGGTCCTAAAGATAGATTTTAATTCTGGGTTGGAAATGAGCTAATTAATGTAGGCTTGTTACTCTGTTCATCCAATTAGCTGGTTAAATCATTGATGTAAGTGCGTATTAAAAAAAGGAGTTCATGTTTTTTCTGCCTCAACAAAAGAGTCTAAAGAGTAAAGTTATTAATGTTGTGGATACAATAAATGAAATCATTTGCTCACATACATTCATTTAGTCTTCAGAGGATTGCAAACAGCTCAGTCTGTTGCACAAACTCTGGTTACAGATTTTAGTTTTCTGATGTATCCTGAGGAGTTTTTTTTAACACAGAGGTACCTTGACGCTGGCCACACACGAGACGATTAAACGTGGGAGAGCACGTACATGAGGACAGTTTCAACCGATTGTAATCCTCTGAACACACAGTAGACAACTCGGCCAGACCGGGAGACCACACACCTGCAGTTTGTAGTAATGATTTTACAGACACAAGATCACTCAGAAACTTCTTTTTTTGCAGTGAAAAACTGAAAATGAGAAAAACAATACAGAAGAAATCCTGGTTGAGAAGACAGATCATGTTTAGCTTTAAACAATTTGCAGCGCGGGCTGAGGGTGGGTTATCAGAGTACGCAACATCCGGTTGCTGACGCCTCCAAGTCTGCTCTCATTGGCTGCATCGGGTTTTCCGTCTGAGGTTTGATATTTACAACTCCAGATCGGAGAGGCTCCGACTCGATGGGGAGCAGTAAAATAACCACACTTGAAGATTATTTGGACAAAAGAATCTGATACGACAAGCCTCAAATCGGACCACGCCCCCTCGAGCGTTGTGGGGGGCAAACAGACCCAAAATCGGGCCTAAATGAGTCCAGTGCCTGGCCAGCTTTAAGCGATATTTCTAAAAGCATGTAGAAAACACATGCATATATGGTTAACACAATACACTGAGTAGGTCTACTTGGACATGAGCCTTATCCTGGTTTGGATCATATTCAGGACATGCACACAGAGGAACCTGGTTATTCTAATGACGCTGAAGGAGCTGCTTAGAGGGGTGGAGGGGTGTAGTCCATGATGGATTTTGAGTCCAGAGGACAGTCCAGGTCAGAACTGGCCCTCTTGACCAGTTTCTTGTCCTGTGCACTCCAAAGAACCTCAGTCTCCTCAGCAGGAGCAGACAACTTTTGTTCAAGGCGTCCTTGTTGTTTGACCAGTTTGTTGTTGATTCGAACACCCAGGTATTAGTGTGTCTCCAGGCTCTCGATGTCCCTCCCTTGGATGGTCACCGCTGCAGAAGTCTAACACCATCTCATTTGTCTTGCTGGCGTTGAGCTGAAGATGTTTAAGCTCACACCAGTCGACAAAGTCCAGGATGATCTTTTAATTTCATAAAGATTTAAGGATGAAATAGTAAAATTCTCTAAGTGTGTCGCCATGTTCAGAGAGGAAATATGGAAATTTTCAATATTGGAAGATGAATTACAGTTTTGTTTTCTGCCATTTGTTGCTAAATGCAGAACATCTGGGATTATGTTTGACTCCACCTTTTTGCAAAAATCCTCTGACCTTGCAGGATCACAGATTTGGACATTCGTGCCTTTATTTGGATTGGATAGTGGATAGAGTAGGAAATCAGTGAGAGACAGAGCGGGGAATGACGTGCAGAAAGGAGCCACAGGTCGGACTTGAACCCGGGACGCCCCGTTTGGGGAACTCTAGCCTCCGTACATGGGTTGGGACATTATGGCTAGACCATCTGCACCCAGGATCACAGATTAACAGATCAAATATAAAGTGTGGTGCTCATTAAAAGAAGTTTTGGCTCAACTTTCAGCAGCCAGTGTTGAAGTAAAGTGACCACCTATAAAAATGCAGTAAATGTTTTGTTCTCTCTGTGAACTGAAGTTATGGATCCAGTCATGCTGCTTCAAACATCAGCTGATGTTTTTCTTATTGTGAACAACTTTTGATCAGTGTTAAAAATTTCACTTGCCAGACAGCTTTTGAGATTAGCGTTGCCTTGACGACTGAGGGTTAAAAAAAAAAAGGCTGATTAAATTTTCCACTATTTGCATGCCATCAGGAAGAGTGGGATTTAGTGGGGATGCCTGTCTCTCACTGATTAGCTTTTTAAATTGCCGTTTGCAGCTTGGCACTTGCATGTTTATCAAAGAATGGATTCTCTCGGAGGCTCGTCGACACATTTCAACGGCTGATAGAGGCCGAAGTGTAAAGAACGGACAGTTTCAAAACAACATGTCCACACGTCCTGAAAGTTTTTAACTGTGGAGAAAAGAGGGGAGAGATTTAAAGGAAACATGTGTACGACATGAAACTATACCTGCAGCTGCCTTTTCTAGGTCTTACTTTGAAAACGAAGCAGCATGCCGTTGACTTCCTGCCTTCCTGAAGTTTTCTGAATATAAATCTACATTTGATGGAAACATAGAGAAATCAGTGGGATAAAAGCTAGTCTGCAAACTCAATGAGGTGACATTACAATGAATTCAAGGAAGGTCAGTGAAATGACTATTAGGGAAAGGTTAATATAACGTCATCAGGATGTGTTCATATGTAACGTAGAGAGGTTAAGGGGTTCGATCCCCAGCTCCTTCAGTCCCATGTGAGAGTGGGGGATGACGAAGCAAAGGGCCAAGGTCGTATCTGAACCTACGGTTGCTGCAACGAGGACTATAGCCTCCATACAGGAGGCCACTAGGCTAACCAGCGCCCCTTTTTGCTCTGTTTGTCTCTATCCTCCCTCTTCTTCCTGCGTCTCCCTGTATCCCACTTTTCAAGCCACACACAGTCTCAGCAGATTGCTGTTCATCATGAGTCTGGTTCTGTTTGAGGTTTCTGCCTCTTACAGGACGTTTTCCTCACCACTGTCACTTTGCTAAATGTTGCTTAGTGCTCATGATTAGTTACATCTACATACATTTTTGTTAAATTTTCTATACTTTATAAATCCCTGAGGGAAATACTGGTTTACACTCTGCTATGAGAGACATGCTTCTCACACACGTGGGCCTGAATCACACACATGCACAAACAGGACCTGTGGATATGCATTAGTGGAGAGATGTCAGAGTGGGGCTGCTACTCTGGGAGCAGTTGGGGGTTTGGTGCCTTGCTCAACGGCACCTCGACAGTGCTCTGGAAGTGCCCTGACACCTCTCCAGCTACCAGACCAACTTCCATATTATGGTCCGCACCGGGACTTGAACAGCGATCCTTCGGTTCCCAACCCAAGTCCCTACGGACCAAGCTACTGCCGCCTCAAATACATAACAAAGAGTAAGGTCTTTTACCTGCTTCTTGTAGTGTCTTGAGATTTGATATGAATTTGCAGTAGTCATTTGCAGAGATATATCTGACATAAGGTCGAATTTAGCGCTGATTTCCCTCCGGGCTGGAGCTGCAAAATACCTTTTTCTAACTTTTGTCGTAACTTTACTTTTTGTTATTTAAGTTTCGTAGCTCCACTGTAACATCACTTCTGTCTGTTTACCGCACCGTTAAAGCACCAGAGGAGGGAGAGTCATTGTCAAAGCGAGCGCTCTCCTCTCCAGCTTCTCTTAATCAGCGAGGGGGGGGAACCGGAGGTGAAGCCCGGTGGGACGTTGACAGCTCTGACCCGGGAGAGAGAGCCTCCCATGGAGTGTTTGTGTTTGTGTGTGCAAATGGCTCTCACTGGGTCATTAAGCATATTTCTTTTCTCTTTAAGTGTGGTACAGTATGTGCGGACGTGTGTGTGGAGAAAACGATGCAGTTTCAGACTTGATGAAGAAATAGTTCTGTTGCCGAGTACGTGACGATGCAAATGTTTCTTTAAAAAAAAACATTTTAGACAATTTCCTTTAGGTGTTTGACTTCTGTTTGAAAAAGTCGGTCAGAGCTTTAAGTTGTCACATTATTTGTCATTATAGTGGGGCGGCTGTGGATCAGTGGTAAAGTCAGTCGTCTCTCAACCAGAAGGTTGAGGGTGCGATCCCCAGCTCCTGCAGCAACATGTCTGATGTGTCCTTGGGCAAGACACTTAACCCCAAGTAGCTCCCGCTGCTTCATCAGGGACGTATGAATGTGTAGCAGATTAGTTAATACTGATGGACACTTCACATACCATTCATACCACCGCTAGACTAAAGACAACTGGAGCATATCAAAAAAGTTTCTACTGTTTCTCGATTTTCAACACAGACACGTGGTATTTGGAGTTTTCTCAGTCCTCAGGGCCTCTGAAGAACTCAAATCTATTAACATTTGAAAAAGCTGATGTTTTTGTTATTTTTTCGGTCATACTGGTTAACGTTTTCGTTAAAGCTAAAATTATTTCAGTAAATTATTAACAGAATTAACTGATAAAGTTCTTTGTTAACAGATGAATTGTTAACAAAGGTACAAAGCAGGTTGTCACATTACCTTCAACTTTAAACGAGCAGTATGTCACTCTGACACCTAGTGTTTAAAATGGGTACTGCAGTCCAAATTCTAAACATTAGAGAGAGCTGTCTCCCCCCCCACTCCTCTCTAGAGTGGATGCTCACGCAGGTTGCCATGTGGTGGACACTGAAGCTTCAGTGTTTAGCCAGCTCTGCATCGGTCTGTAAACCTTTCTGCGTTCTAACCTCTCTCCATTTTTCAAAAGCATCTCCAATATTGATCCTAGTTTGAGCACGTTTCTGCTCGTGGAGCTTATTAGAAACATGCAGAGGCTTTTTAGGTCGGGTACAATCACTTCTATCTGAACCAGTTCTCTTGCCCGCTTCCATCGCTGCAACACCTGTTGGTTTGACCTGATAACTGCTCTCATATCTGACAAACCGAGGGGCGTCCAAAACGGCCGTGTGGGGGTGCCTTAAAACCGCCTACCTAGGCCATGGCGATATGCCTAAAATGTTATCACGATAAAAAATGTCATATCAGTAGATATCGATAACCATCACCACAATAATTGTCAAATCATTATTTCTTACAAATGTAAAGGCTACATTGACATGTAGATGTACCTTTAAGATATTTTATATGAATCACTAAAGTTTAAACACAACGTACTTTATTATCTAATTTAAAAACACAAGTGCTTTTTTGTAAAAGATGTGTGACCACGTTTTGACTATTCTTAAAAATCAGGTATTGAATTTAAAGATGACTTTGTGCAACACAGTCAAAACATCTTGTTAACAAACTACATCTATCATGGCGTTGCTCTTCTCCGTGATTCTGGCGCCGTGATCGCATGTGGAAATGAGAATCCTGGAGATTTGGAGGCAATCACTGCTGCAGACACATAACAAGGTGCAATAGCTCCCCGAGAGAGGGAAAGTAAAGGATGGGGAACGGTTTAGACAGAGGAATTGGTGCAGAGAGGGTGACAGAGTTAACGGGGCTGGGAGCTGGAGAGGTAATGGGAGCGAGGGGGGGAGAGTGACAAGGAAGAGGGGAGCTGCTGGAATGAGGGGGAGGGAGCGGGTGAAGCAGGTAGAGCCGCTAGATGAGATAAAGAAGAAATCATTCAGTCAATCAGGCCGGGCTGCGGTGCAATCATCAGATCTCATCTGTTTTCAAGAGCAATTCTGCCTTTTATTGAGCTGTTGTGCCTCAAACAGGGAGGCTGCAAAGGGAACATTAACCCTTTCAATGCTGCATCAATGCTGCATCAATGCTGCACCACACATCAACAGCCAGCAGGATCACAGATTAAATATGACTCTAGTTTTAAGACTTTATTTTTGATTATACTTCGGCCTTTATTTGAAACAGACAGCTATAGGGAGACAAAACATGTGGAGAGGAAGAGGAGTAGGAGACGACAAGGACCAAACAGAATCAGAATCAGGAGTCGAACCTTGGACCAGTCAGCATGACGAGGACTGTCGCCTCTGTACGTGGGACGCATGTTCTACTGTTTAAACTAAAGCAGCGCCCTATGAATCTGTTTTACTGGAAACTTCTGAACTTCAATCAGAACAAGCTGTGTTGTAAATAATTAGGTAATTTATATTCTTTCAGGATGCATAAGGGTGTGAGAACTTTTGAAATCTTTGAAATGATATTATTTTTGCCTTAAGGCCCTGACACACCAAGGAGATCGTCGGCCGTCGGTCCTAGTTGGACTATCGGTGAGCGATCATCGCCCTATAGCGGTGTGTCCGGCTCCGTCGCTACCCATCAGCCCTCGTCGGCCTTTTTCAGCCGATTTGACATGTTGAATCGGCGTCGGCGGTCGGTGAGAGGAATCTCTCTGATTGGCTGTTTGGATGTTTTATTTCTCTCCAGCTCTCGACACAGGTTGGGGAAAGCCCCTTGAGCCTGTCGCTGTAGTATCCGTGCTTTCACCCATTAGTGCGCTTTCTCCTTATTTGTCGCCTCTGTCTCTTCTTTTCTTTTTCCACTAAAAGACCAAGGGCTGGCAATGCCAGCGCCATTTTCAACTTTCAATAGTCTTCTCGTATCATAACAACGTACTGTACTACCGCCGCCTGCTGGCATGGAGAGTTATTTCCTGTCACGCATGCACAGAACGTACGTTCTGGTTGGCTGTCGGCTGGAGTCTTTGCGGTGTGTTCAAGTGCCACATTTTTGGCCAAGACAAAGGCGTCATTTGTAAATATCTTGATTTAGTCTGCTCATTATTGGAATAAAATGAGGCCACAGTATTCAGAAATATTTAAGAATTTTTACAAAATGTTATATAAAGTGTTACAGTGTTTGGACACATTTGATTCATGATTTCACTTTACAGCCCTGTGAGGAGTTATTTATTTGGTTATGAAACTGACTGAATCACAAGTGATACATCTATATGATGGAAAAAAGCAAGTGAGGCCGTCAGCGATAAGACGACTATTTCTGTTACAGACTGAAATAGTGTCGCTGTGATTCATATCCTGCACCCCTTTGTGTTAATACCTGTGTACCCCGATGATTGTTCTACTGATTGCTCTGCACCTGAATGCCTCGTGAATGACTGTCGTTGTAAGCTGTGAGCACAAGTTCAGTAAAGATTCCAGATACAAGTGTGCGTGCATTATTGCCCTCGGGTTACCACAATTTCTAAGTTCTGACTTTTAATGAGGTAGGTGTCAGACAAGATGATTTACAACATGTCAAATAAAACTGCCTTTGTTTTACATTTTCCAAAGAAGCTTTTTACATTTAGGGCTTTCACACTTACTGAAAACTCCTGATATTTGCCAGAGGGGCTGCATGTAGACACAAACAGCTGAATTTTTCACTCTGACTTCACCTGGAGTTTCTCCTGCCAGACCTCCTAGTATTTTTTCCACAGCAAGTCCGAGTGAGCTGATGTGAGAACGCAGCAGGATATTATCCAGAGAATTCACCTCAAGCCAATGAGTGATACAGTTCACTGTTAAAAGAATGAAAGAATTACATTTTAGTCAGAAAACTCTACTTTACAGGACAGAAGAGACGTACCACTTTGTCCACAGGAAGCACCAAAAAATCCACCCAAACTGAAAGTTCAAAGCTCACAGGAGCGTTAAGAAAAGTTTTGGATGCAGATATTTTTGTCTTAAGCTAAATGTAGAGGACACGTTACATTTAAAATTAATCTCAAATTGACAATGTTTTATCAGCTTATATACTCACATAAATGTTAAACTTTGAGTTCTGAGGCTTAAGAAATCAAATGATTTAATTCATAAGTGCTTTTGTTCCTTCCAGATGGGAGCAGAAAAGTCAGCGGTGAAGTGACGAAGCCCATCTACGGCTGCCAGGTGACCATCCAATCAGAGCAGGAGAAACAGATGATGAAGATGTACCGCAGGGAGGAGAAGAGAGAGAGGAAGAAAGGCAAAGGAGCAGACGAAGGCGACGTATCGGATGCTCTAATGACCTTTGACCCCAGAGAGATGAGAGCTCTGCGGTATGAAACTTTCTCCCTCATTTCTCTTTGTTTTCTGTTTGTCCGTCCTCTCTGTGCTCTCTGGTATCTGAACGGACGAGCTTCAGCATCCAAGCTTCACAAAATGAAAAAAAAGGACTAAGATGCTGCAGCTTGTCACATTTTTCAAGATTTTTTTCTGAAAGTTTAATTTCAGAGGATAAAAAAAAAAAGAGCAGCGATCTGTTTAATTAAAAAGTTAGTATGGCCAAATCCAGCCCAGTGTGAAGGAACAGATTAGCAGAGAGGTAAGCCACTTAAGGACGCACACATCTCCGTCTCTTCATTTTAATCATCCGCAGCACAATATTCCTCCTAAAGCAGAAAACATGACGGATCCCCGAGTTTGTCTGAAACAACTGTGAGCCTCATTCACCAACACATTAAGGACGGCAACACGTTGAGGCAGTTTTCAAGTAGGGCTGATACGAAGGACTATTTGGTAACACTTTATTTTGATCGTCCATCTGTTGACACTCTACAAGCTAGTATGCATACTTACTGCCAGTAGACTCTAAGAACATTTCAAGTTATTACAAGACAGGTTATTAATTGGTTATTAACCCTCTCCCCCTAACCCTAACCCTTGTTGATAATCTGTTGATTGTCAACTCCCAAGCACGCTTCACCCCTAAAGTCCAGTTTGTTTGACTAGTGTGAGAGCTTCAATCTATACTTCCTTGGCTCTGGCAAGCTTGGAAGAGGAGTGCTTCAGCACGGTACAGTTCATGCACGAGCACAAGCACTCGGTTACACAACTTGGACAGCCTTCGGGAGAAGTCCCGGAGTGTTCTGGCTGTATCTGACTAACACGACTCTCTGTGTTGTTCTCTGATGTGCGGACGCAGACTCGACTGCGCGTCCCTTTTTCTTTTTCTTTTTTACAACATTATGTACAAGAGGTAACCGTGCTCAGGCCCGGTTAGTCCTGGAGCAGTATGAGTGCAGGCCAGCGGGGGAATGGGGAGGGGGGAGGGGGGGGGGGCGTGCACGGTTCGGGACAACTGTGCTAGTCTGAGTGCGCTCTAATCAACTGATAGTCAACTGCACATTACCTGCTTATATATTGATTTTAAATTAATGGAATATTTAGTTTACAAACAGTCAACTTACTTACAGTCTACCGACAGTTAGCTGTCTGTAAGTAAGTTGACTGTTGAAAAATGTACAGTACATACCTCCTATTAATGCACCTCATAGTCTACTAGTAGTTAGTTGAATAAGCAATGTTGAATATCAACTGATAGCTTGTTCAGTGTCAACAGTAGACTATCAAAATGTTACAGACTCTTTCAATCGTCAGCGTGTACGAGGGCTCATCTTGAGTTTCTTTCTAGCAGCTTCCACACCGTGTTACTTTCCCTTTTCCTTTTTTTAACACTCCAGATATGTTTTTTTTTCTTGCAGGGAGCAGGCCCTGCTGACTGCCCGACGTGAACCCGTGTTCAGCAGAGAGCGAGTGTACGAACGTATTCGATACCCCAACGTCTACGACTGCTACGCAGAGGCAACAAAGAGTCCTGCGTTTGTGGGAGGAGCCAGGGTGAGCGTGATGTGCACCTGTCGTAACACCTGTCAGAATTCAGATTATAAAAAACGATTGACTTATTCAGAAGGCTTCATCTCTTTAGTTGCAGTGATGTAGGATTCTCTGTCTAAACGTATCTACAACAGAACATATTATGTACCGCTTACACTGATTGTTTCATATTTCTGACCATATGAAAGCCATGACTCGCTTGTTTCTACACAAGAGATAAACAGTTTATACGAGTGTGCAGACATAGATTTATTCATATTAATGCATATACATGGTCAGAACATGTACTGTAGGTTTGTTTCATATGTTTATTTTCAAAGGGGCATCAATGAAAAAGATGAAAAATAGAAGAATTCTTCAGAGTATTTGTCTTTTTTTCTGACTTTGGATGTCCTTCCAAGTTGGAGAGTGTTTTTAAAAAACCCAGGTTTGTTATTTTCCAGTCCTTGAGGTCATTCTTGAGATCTGTGTTTTCTTATGTTTGTTTTTTTATCGGCGTGACATTTAGTTGCTGCTTCCCGAGGGAATCCGCAGAGACAACACTAAAATGTATGAAGAGGTGGAGATCCCACCCAGCGAACCCATGCCCATTGGCTTTGAAGAGAAGCCCGTCTACATCTCTGAACTGGATGAGGTAGGAGCCGCTCTGTACTCTTCTGTTTGTATCTGAGTGTGTTTGTACTCTGTGTGTGTGTTTGTGGATGTGTGTGTGTCTGAGCACCATGGACGGGTCACTCGGAGGTTTTTGAAGACTGGCAGTGACATTTCTGAAGTCAGGACAGGCGAACGTTCTGCAGACAAAGTACTTCCAGCGAAAAGCAGAACTATTGCATGTGTTACTGTCAACAAAGGAAGTGTGGGCTTGCATCAAACTGAATCTCAAAATCCCTCTCTGCTTCATGGCTTTACTGTTTGTAACAGAACGCACATCCAAACCGTTGAGTACTGGGAGCAAGGCAAAAGGAAGTCCGCCCAACAGAAGCTGCTCCAAGTCTCATTTAATGGAATTTATCCCCACATGTGACATTTTAGGCCCTGATTAAGCTGCAATGCATCTCTACCAACAGACATCTGAATGCATCTGCAGCTAACAATCTGCTCTCGTAGACGACTGCGCTGTCTCCCACTTCATTTTCGCTTTGGCCAGTCTGGGGTGGATCTTAGAGATGCACCGATTATGAAAATCAGTGCCTAATGTTTGTTTCATTACTTTCTTTCTTTTAAGACTCCCACAATGCCAATATTTTCTTTCATGTTTGACAATGAAAACAGAGCAGAGTTTGTCCAACAGGTGACTTCCTCTGTGTCTGAATCAGTAGTCAGGTGTCCTAGTCAGGTGTCCTAGATGTCAGACTTTTCCAGCTCTGCATCTCCACGTCTCATTTTGAAGTAAATCCATGTGAACACTTACACCGGCCTGCTCGTCTGTTCAGCTGCCAGGAGAGCGTGAGATGCCCCGGTGTGTGTTTGGTCCCTGTTATCCTCCATCTGAGTGAACAGGAGAGGACTGCAGCTGTAATGGCCGCTGAGTGATGTTCCTTCTTAATGGAAGTGCTGTAGCTCTCAGCCGGCTGTCAGCAGGCACAATGACCCGTCAGTCTGGCTGACACCTTGACTGACAAACCCACACTCATACTGGTGCACACATACCCTCCAGCCTCTGGCGGTCTTCACCCGACCACCAATGGGCAGAGTTAAAGGGCAGCAGGCTGGAAAAGCAGAAGTCCAATCTGCTCAGTCCTCAGGGAAGAGGTCTGGCAGGAGGCTGGCGGAGGAGAATCCTCCAAACACATCATTGTCTTTGAAGGCTCGTCTTCCGCCCTGTCTGCTCAGGGGGGCTCTGTAATCCATCATTACTGCCTCACTAGTGAAGATGCAACAGTGCAAAAGGTCACCTCCTCTCCTCTCAATCTAGCCTTTTGTTGATGAAGAACCTAAACTATGAAAGGCGTAAAGCTCACAAGTATTTTGTCACACTTCAGGAGACTGGTGTAACTGCTCACCTCTCTTAACCTTCCTGTCACTCATGCTAATGGACATCATAATAAAAAACAAGGACCGGGTTCTTCGTACATGTGTGTGTGTGTGTGTCACTGTTTGTGGGCGGAAGTGTGTGCATGGGTCTCTCGCTGTGACAAATTGATGGACGAATGGTTTAATCACAATTACACTGTTGCTGTTGTTGTTTTCACAGTTTATGATACTGGCTCAGGTGTGTGTGTGTGTGTGTGTGTGTGTGTGTGTGTGTGTGTAGTTTGAGCGCTGATCTCTTCAATGCCTGTCAATTTCAATCCTCATCACGGTGTTCTTTGAGGGTGTGACAATTAATCTTTCCATTAGGCACGGGGGTTTGTCCAGGCAACAACAGTCAAATAAGATTTTGAACAAATGAACAGCAGTGTTGACGTCCATAGATTCCTTCATTTTTGTTGGGATTGCCTTTATTTGCCTGCTTGTGCTCTAAACTTCTGCAGGTAGAAGTCGACAACATACTTTTGTCTTTCTCACAGAATTGCTTTTAGCACCAACAGTTCAGGCCGTTGCACACTGAGTCAGGTATTCTCGTCCGAAATTGACGCACGTTAACAAATACATACGATCCCATGTAATGTCAATCATGTTTGCACACTGACTCCGAACCTTTCGTCCGTTATTATTTATTTCGGAACAGGTTGGATTTTCGCGTGCGTGCGTGTGTCTGTAGTGTCCGCCAGCTGCTATTCAGGATCAGTTGCTTAGCGGAAATTGGTGGAGTTCCTTTTTTAATGTGTGGTTCCAGTATAGAGAGCAGCGGTGAAACTGTCTTTTATTGACAGGTGAAACTGTCCTCGCTCTTGTCTTCATGTGGACAGACCTTTTTTTGTTTTTTGTTTTGTTTTTTGAAAGAAGCACAAAATCATCTTCACTGCTTGATCACTCTGCGTTATCTACGCAGCATTTTGTCTCATACTGCACATTTTTCTGAATTAATAGAAAATAAATGCACCGGATTAGTTTGCAAGGTGTCGGTGCGTAAAGTTATTTTTTTTTCTGATCCAAAAAACGCATCCGAAAAAAACGGACTTAGTGTGCAAAGGCCATTCAGCAGTACTTCCTGCACCTGCACCTCTGGACAAAAGTTTCTGCTTCGTGAGTTGTAGAATGAAGAACAGTGGCCTAAAGCCAATCTGAGTTTGAGACCCCTGTTTAAGGTGGATATCCGTCGTCGTGTCAGCACAGTCGTCACCATCATTAGGTTGCTCTTAACCCGGTATGACCTTTTCCGACATACATTTCAGACAACATACCAACGTCCTCGTTAACGCCCCTCTGAAGACGTGTGCACAAAAAATGCAGAGCGGAAAACACCAAGCTCAACTGTTTACATGGTGACAAACGTCCTTTGATTGTTTCATGAAAAGGTTTTAACAAGTCATCTGCAACCGAACATTTTGTAAGTGTTGTACAGTTTCTTCTGCCCCTCCTTGAGAAGCTCAAGTCCTTTCAGACATGCTACATATGTGCAGTGAATCATGGATGGGGTCAGGTGTCATTCTGCCTCGGTTTATTTCGGTAGAATCTTTGTTGTAGACACATTTCAAAAGCTTCCCAAAGATGGTAACAATGTTTTGGACGCCGTGTTGGTTGATTTGTGATGTTAGGAGGACAGGGCTTCAATAAGCGTAGCTTGTGTTCTAGTGTGAGGTGTGAATTAAACGTTCAGCTCAGGTGAGTCTGGTTTCTTTTCATCTTCAGAGTGTCTCGTGCTTTGATTCGTCCTACACAGCCTTAAAAAGCCCAGTTATGTTCTCGTTCCACCTCCTGTGTGAAGGTAAAGGTGTTAATAGCTTCTCTCTGAACGAATACCTTGGTGTGGTTAGCGAGAATGTGGTCAAAGCTTTCCTCCACCTCCTCAGACGGAGAGCAAAGCTTTGTTTCCTGCTTGTTGAAAACGTTTTCTCTTAACGTTTGTTCTTGTTATCCTGCTAAACCATCACAGACATCACAGTTTATGATATGCAATAACATTACAATATTTAGCTAACTCCATGGTGTGTAATAAACATGTAAAAATATCAGCCATGTAACTTCTTTCTGCATGTTCCCCTGTGTTTGTAGAATGTGGTGTCTTCATCTATAACAGCTCTGAAGACGGGCTGTTCTTCTTACCTTCAGGTTTTCATCTGCTGCACTTTGCTCACTCTTCCCTCCTTTATCAGCCGTCGTGCTTACCTCGCAGTAGCCAGCAGATTGTCACAGATTAGCCTGAGGGTGGCTGACGGCTAGATTTTGAATAATTGTTTGGCTGTTTTACGTTGTATGTAGTCTGCACATTCAGTACAATGTTATTTTGACACCGTATAATACGGAATGTAAGTCACACCAGTATATAAGAAGCAGTCTCCCAGAGGACATTATTTTAAACTCACTTCCTGTGTGATGATTTCCATTGAATTGAGCAAAGTCCACAATGTGCAGCCTCTGTGCAGCTGTGAGGGTCTTTCAAGTACCATCTGTTTTCACCATGTGGAGTTTGTGGTCCTGCTTCCAACCAGTACGCTAGTTGAGCTCTCGGCCTACGGTGACGTTGTTAGTTAGTAAGGACAGTCATTCACATTGAGTCACGTTGCCCACCTCCTCTGGTCACTTATCTTTAATTGAGGAGTCTTTTCAATCAAACCAAAACTCCACAAAGTTCACTTAATTAACAGTTCAACACTGGTTTCTTTAAATGCAGGATTATGACCTAAAGAGGAAGACAGGCTGTTTAAAAAAAGGTAACGCCAGCCTCGTCCATGCAGCGTGGACAGCAAAGCCGCCGCTAGCAATATACAATGAATGGTGGCAAATGTTTAATCACACAAGTGATTGCATGTGTATGGGGGCCCTGTTAGCCTAGTGGTTAGTGTGCACGCCCAATGTACAGAGGCTGAAGTCCTCGAAAGCAAGGGCCGGGTTCTAATCCAACCTTGGGCTCCTATCCTGCATGTCATCCCCCTTTCTCTCTCTCTACCTGATTCTTACTCCATCCACCGTCCTGTCTCTAATAAATGCACAAAAAGCCCAAAACAACAACAGCCGCTGCACTCATGCGAACATGATGGTGCATTTCTTAGAACTTTATACTCATGAATTCACTTTTTAGATGCAAAATAGCTATAAAAAGTGCGTCTTGTGTACTGATTTTTACAACAACTAGATAGAAGAATGATGATGCGAAGTGTTGGTTACACAAAATAATACTCTAACAGTTGAAAATCTTAAGACTCTCTGACGTAATCATACAGATAAATAAGTTTCTGGAACATTTTAATGTGTTAGTTTTTCCATTAAGCGGGATAGAGGAAGGATTTGAGACTGTCTCTTGGGAGCTCATTTCCTGGAAAGGAAAATAAATTCCCAGAGAATTAGCAAACATCACAGGAAGATGTTTTTGATTCTGCATAGTTGATAGTTTTTTGATGCTGTCAATCAGATATTGAGCTGATTGATTCTCTCCCAGCTTCTCCTACAAAGACTGGAACCTAAACGATGTGAATAGCAGAATAAATATCTCTCACTTTCTAGAAGACTTATCTCGTTTTTCCTCTCTCTCTCTCTAAGACTTTCTCTGTAGCTTACGAGCAGTTTTTCCTTCATCTTTGAAGTCTCTGTGTAACTGATATAGATTGATATGGAACTTCTGTCTGCAGCTGAGCGATGTGAATTAGCCTCAGTCAGGCGGTGGCTCTATTCATTAACTTAAGCCTGGGCAACTGTGGAACAAAGTGCCTCACTCCTCTGAAGCGCAGACACACAATGCCTAATAAGTCTTTACGTGCTATTAGACTTTTCAGCCTGCCTTTCAAAGCTTTCGTGACGCCCCCCTCCCCTCCTCCGCATCCCGTTTACACTGAGTGCCGATTGTCATTTATTGAAAGCTGTAATGGGAAACAGGGCTGTGCGAGCCTCGGTACGCCTTTAATAGCTCTGTGAAACATTAAAAGTGGGGAATTTATTAGGCTGCTTTTTAACTAATGAATCAAGGTCTGGGCTTCCTGCTCTTGGCACCGTGGTAAAAGCCTTCCTAATTTATCTGAATAAATATGTTACTCAGTGTGTTGTGAGTGAGAGCAAGTGCCACTCTTTAGTAGAACAGATGGAGCAAACACACACAGAAAGTAACGCTTCTAACGCTGATGCACCTCATACCACTGACAGCTCAACGGACACCAGAACTCAAATAATGTCCAAAGTTTCTATGAAGTGCTAATTGATAGGAATCCACTCCAGCTGCTAATACATTCAGAGAAATGACACATTACCACAGGGGACCAGTCTGCAGAGTGAGGGGATTAATGCAGAAAACTATTGGGGGGGGGGAGTAAGTAATGAAGGACTACTTTCTACCAATTTGTGCGGTATATCTTAATGCTGCTTGACTCTTACAACTCTTAATCTTTCACTCACTAAGTCATAGCGTCAACTAAAGTTGCTCCGATTTCATTTTAGTAACACTTCTACTTCACTACACTTCTTCTTTTTGAATTTCCCTCGGGATCAATACATTATCTATCTATCTATCTATCTATCTATCTATCTATCTATCTATCTATCTATCTATCTATCTATCTATCTATCTATCTATCTATCTATCTATCTATCTATCTATCTATCTATCTATCTATCTATCTATCTATCTATCTATCTATCTATCTATCTATCTATCTATCTATCTATCTATCTATCTATCTATCTATCTATCTATCTATCTATCTATCTATCTATCTATCTATCTATCTATCTATCTATCTATCTATCTATCTATCTATCTATCTATCTATCTATCTATCTATCTATCTATCTATCTATCTATCTATCTATCTATCTATCTATCTATCTATCTATCTATCTATCTATCTATCTATCTATCTATCTATCTATCTATCTATCTATCTATCTATCTATCTATCTATCTATCTATCTATCTATCTATCTATCTATCTATCTATCTATCTATCTATCTATCTATCTATCTATCTATCTATCTATCTATCTATCTATCTATCTATCTATCTATCTATCTATCTATCTATCTATCTATCTATCTATCTATCTATCTATCTATCTATCTATCTATCTATCTATCTATCTATCTATCTATCTATCTATCTATCTATCTATCTATCTATCTATCTATCTATCTATCTATCTATCTATCTATCTATCTATCTATCTATCTATCTATCTATCTATCTATCTATCTATCTATCTATCTATCTATCTATCTATCTATCTATCTATCTATCTATCTATCTATCTATCTATCTATCTATCTATCTATCTATCTATCTATCTATCTATCTATCTATCTATCTATCTATCTATCTATCTATCTATCTATCTATCTATCTATCTATCTATCTATCTATCTATCTATCTATCTATCTATCTATCTATCTATCTATCTATCTATCTATCTATCTATCTATCTATCTATCTATCTATCTATCTATCTATCTATCTATCTATCTATCTATCTATCTATCTATCTATCTATCTATCTATCTATCTATCTATCTATCTATCTATCTATCTATCTATCTATCTATCTATCTATCTATCTATCTATCTATCTATCTATCTATCTATCTATCTATCTATCTATCTATCTATCTATCTATCTATCTATCTATCTATCTATCTATCTATCTATCTATCTATCTATCTATCTATCTATCTATCTATCTATCTATCTATCTATCTATCTATCTATCTATCTATCTATCTATCTATCTATCTATCTATCTATCTATCTATCTATCTATCTATCTATCTATCTATCTATCTATCTATCTATCTATCTATCTATCTATCTATCTATCTATCTATCTATCTATCTATCTATCTATCTATCTATCTATCTATCTATCTATCTATCTATCTATCTATCTATCTATCTATCTATCTATCTATCTATCTATCTATCTATCTATCTATCTATCTATCTATCTATCTATCTATCTATCTATCTATCTATCTATCTATCTATCTATCTATCTATCTATCTATCTATCTATCTATCTATCTATCTATCTATCTATCTATCTATCTATCTATCTATCTATCTATCTATCTATCTATCTATCTATCTATCTATCTATCTATCTATCTATCTATCTATCTATCTATCTATCTATCTATCTATCTATCTATCTATCTATCTATCTATCTATCTATCTATCTATCTATCTATCTATCTATCTATCTATCTATCTATCTATCTATCTATCTATCTATCTATCTATCTATCTATCTATCTATCTATCTATCTATCTATCTATCTATCTATCTATCTATCTATCTATCTATCTATCTATCTATCTATCTATCTATCTATCTATCTATCTATCTATCTATCTATCTATCTATCTATCTATCTATCTATCTATCTATCTATCTATCTATCTATCTATCTATCTATCTATCTATCTATCTATCTATCTATCTATCTATCTATCTATCTATCTATCTATCTATCTATCTATCTATCTATCTATCTATCTATCTATCTATCTATCTATCTATCTATCTATCTATCTATCTATCTATCTATCTATCTATCTATCTATCTATCTATCTATCTATCTATCTATCTATCTATCTATCTATCTATCTATCTATCTATCTATCTATCTATCTATCTATCTATCTATCTATCTATCTATCTATCTATCTGAAAATGCCCCAGAAATCTTCTTGAATCTTGACACAGGTCGCTCAAACGGGAAGCTTTTAAATGGAAACAGTTGATAAGATTTGCAATGTTTTGGGCGCCAGTAGCCTAGCGGTTAGTGCACGCAGCCCTTGTACAGAATCTTAAGTCCTCGAGAGAGACATGTTGTTTCCCACTCAGACAGGAGGTAAGACAAAAAGAAGAAGCTAATTAACAGTTTAAGAACAGTTTGGCATCTTAGACTTTAAATTAATAAAAAACGGTGTATTAAGACACAAAAGGAAAACAATAAATAACAGAACTGTAGATAAAACAATGAATGTTCTTCAATGCGCCATTTAAACAAAGTCAGGTCTCAGAGGTTTGACATATTGCATCCACTTTGCCCACTATGATCAGAACATTTCTAGTGGTACACGCACATATCCTCCTCCTCTTCAACCATTGTAATTAAGTCTCAGAGCTCCTCAAAACATGTGTGTGAAGTGTCTTGTTCTAAATCCACTCTGATCCTGGATTTGATCATGCCTATAAACCCCTCTATTTCAGCCCTGCTCAGAACAGGCTGTTTCTGTGTCTGTAGCTTTAAATGTAAATGAGCTGTGTCTGACCACGCCCCTCTCTGGAAGGGGAAGTGGCTCGGGCTTTCTTGCTCCATGTCCTATTGTTTACGGTGAGAAGGCAGACTCAGAGGGCAGAACAAACCCCTAGCTGTGGGAGTGTCACCCACCTGGGGGAGGGGTTACTGCCCTTTGTGATGTCATGAAGGGAAAATCTCCAAACGGCCTGTTTGAGCACACATTTTCTGAAAAGTGGAGCAGGCAAAAGACGGAGAGGATGGACTTTTCTCATCATTGAGGGGTTTGTAGACGGACTAGAGACACATGTTAGTGTTAGCGGAACATGGTGAAGTGGATTTTACAGAATATGTTACCTTTAATTTTCATCCTAATTGTGTTAGATTGACTTCTACATATATTTAAAATGTTTACCTCGTCTATTCTCAAACCAATCATCACCATTTGCTTCCACTTTTCCTTTTTATGCTGCTTGTTTTTTAGCATTAAGCTTCTGACACAGGGCGACACTTCCAGTTGGGTTGTTTCACATTAAAAGCCCACCAGGATATGGAGCGATGTTGCCCTTTGAGCCATTATAGAAAGCTTTTAAATTGAAGCATCTGTGCATGAACAGATGAGTTTCAGTGACAGCGTTTCAACTCTACCGGTGCAGTTAATTTGTGAGCGAGATCAGAGAAGATCAGGGTTTAACTCGGTCCTTGAAAAAACTTTCTGCTGACTTTCTGCTGCAAGTCGATCTGATAGTTTGGTGCAGAAAAGTTCAAAATTCAAGCTGTGGATCTCCTGTTGCTTCACGTAGCAGAGTTAACCCAGACGCTCTGAGTTCTGGTGACTGTGGAGCTATCAGATGATGGGTTCAGAGTTTTCTTTAAAACATTTTGCCCTGTCACACAGTCTGCTCAAATCTTTTGAACTACTTGAACTCAAAACAAACCACATAGGGACCACACACGAAAACAGAATGGTTCCAGTACCAAATATCCGTTCCCTCAACTGTCAATAAAACTCTGAATACATGTTTCTTATTGACGTCGTACTACAACTTTAATGAAATATACCTTTGAGCTCCTTGAAAGGCTTTGATGTGCGGTATCATCCAGGAAGTGTCAGAAAGTTGTTGTTGAAGCCGTTTCAAAGTAAGGATCCATGATTGTATTGACCATCTGCTGTCCTGAAAGATCACATGCTTACATCTGTAAAAAGACAAAACGAGAATTGATTTCCTCCGCCCACTGAGATCTTTTGGGGCGAGTCGACAGATTCTAGTTTTGTTCTTTACCTCCGTGATTCTAAGTGTCCTACAGTATTGTAACACCTCATGGTATGTGTGTCTGTTCACCACTCTGAAGTCTAAACTGCTCCAACAGTTAAACATCCTGACCACGCTCTGCACACAGAATATGAAGTATGACCATCAAACTGGAGGTACAGGTCCCACATTTTAAGAAGGTCAGACTGAAACAATCTTTTGTTCAGCAGCCAATTCTAAAATTGAATGTGAAGCTGAATCCCCGAGAAAATCAAGTTGAAGTCCTCTGAATGTTTGTTTGGTGTTCGAATGTCGTGTCAAATGTTTCTATCTTTGTCTCCTGTCTTCAATTTTATGTCGCAAATTAGTGCCGGGCAATTAATTCTATAATTAACCAAAATCGCAATTCAGAACAATTAACCGACGTAATCTTGCCAATGTCGATTATTTTGACACGTCCAATCCGCGACATGGAAGCAATGTCCGTCGTTTGGACACATTTTGTCTTTAGGGAAGACGACACCGAACAAAAAGAAGTCAAATGTAAACACTGAGGAAAAACTGTTTGCAAATGCAAGTTATTTATTTTCCACTGTTTTAGAGAAGTTCATTTCTACTTTAAAACTCAAATGTGTGGTTTTCATTTCAAGCGATGCTTTGATTTCAGTTTGAAATATTCAATAAATAACCACAAAATAGTTCATCAGATATTCACTCTGTCATTAGAAACAAGATCCCAGCTTTAATAGTTGAGCATATTTACAGTAGAGACCATGTCAGTGAACTATGAGGGTAAAAAACAACAACCAGATAATCGTTCATTAATCGTAATCGGGGGAAAATGTTCAATTAATCGTGATGTTGATTTGAGGTCAAATCACAAATGGAGCCGCTGTGATGCAAGACAAATTTCAGAGCATGTCTGACAATAAAGTTCAGTCAATGAATCAATCAATATATCAGCCCCCTAAATCCACTGATTAAAAGATTGAACATACATCCTGGAATATAAGTGGCACTGACATATAAGACTCAAAGATAAAAGAGAAAGGTTTACACCTTTAATGTTCAACAGGAATCAGAGAAAGGAGTTTCACATGTCACAAAGATAGAAAACAAAATGTTCTTTTCTCCTCTGTGATTATATGAAGTATGCTGCTTCCATCTTCCATCCATCCATCACTACAATAAAAGCACAACAACATGATTACGCCCCTATAGGAGAAACGTTAAGGTCTTTTCAATTAGGTGGCCAAACTAAATATATCTGCGTTAGAAACTGGCCAAAAGTTTGTCTGAAAATATTGGCACTTTGGCCCAATCCAATATAATGATTTATTATTGTGGATTTTGATTCTGAGGAAATTAAAGGCAACTGTTTGAAAATCTGGCAATGAAAGGGATAGATGTGATTCTTTCCATTTCTAGTTAATATGAAAGTTTCAACAACACACCACACTTATGCCAACATCTTAATGAAACGTATCCAGTATTTAAAATGTCTGATGGACTGATCAGTGAACAGATGGTTTATGGTTTAAATACTGCAGTCCAAATTCTAAACATCAGAGAGAGCTGTCTCCCCCCCCCCCCCCCCCTCCTCTCTAGAGCCGATGCTCACGCAGGTCACCATGTGGTGGACACTGAAGCTTCAGTGTTTAGCCAGCTCTGCATCGGTCTGTAAACCTTTCTGCGTTCTAACCTCTCTCCATTTTTCAAAAGCATCTCCAATATTGATCCTAGTTTGAGCACGTTTCTGCTCGTGGAGCTTATTAGAAACATGCAGAGGCTTTTTAGGTCGGGTACAATCACTTATATCTGAACCAGTTCTCTTGCCCGCTTCCATCGCTGCAACACCTGTTGGTTTGACCTGATAACTGCTCTCATATCTGGCAAACCGAGGGGCGTCCAAAACGGCCGTGTGGGGGTGCCTTAAAACCGCCTACCTTCTCTGGTCCAAACAAATCCAGACCATTCAGGACCAGAAGCTAAACTTAGGAGGAGGACATACTGGCTGCTGCATTGTTGTCAGAGAGGCCAGCACTTCAACATAGCATGTTTCCTTAATGTCTGATCATATAGTAAGGTCACTTTATCATCTCAGTCATTACAGATCTTACAGATTGCTCCTTTAATCTTCAACTGGTGTAAACAGGTGAGCAGGCCTGGTACTGCTGTCTTCCTCGAATGCTCCACCATCAGCATCCTCTGAGTCTCCTGGATGTTGACAGCTTGCCCTCTCCTCCCTGTGCAGAAAGCAGACAGTGTATAAGCATTAAAATGAGGCAGAACTGAACAGCCCTCCATCCATAATTAATCCACCTTGATTGCATTTCCTAATCCAGTTTTGATGTGGTTCCCCCGCAGCACACAACTGTGGCTCTCTGTGTTTTCTTACACTTTCTAAGCTGCGAGTCTTCAAGGCATCTATGAAGGACTCAAGGGTTCAAGACTTTTACAATCCAGTCTGACGGAGTCGCAGATAAATAAAAATCACTTTAAATAAATATCCTAATGTGTCACTAGAAGAGATGTGTGCATAACGCTTCTGTCTGTTTGAAATGTCAGCAAATAGTTAATGCAACATGTAATGAAGTGAGACTTAAAACATATTTGAGGCTATTATTTGTGAGCCTTTTCCAAATTCACTGTAATGACATTGAAACGCTCATTAAGTCTTTGAACGTTTCACCAGGCAGCTGAAAGTTAACGTCTGCTTTTTAGAAATCCTTCTTTGATGTTTAATTCTTCAAACATCAGTTAAATCAAGAGGAACACGTGCTGACGTGATCACAGAAACTGGAAGATGTGTGGCACCTGTAAATGTGTGTTTTCAGGGTCAAAAAACGTATAGCCGTTATTTTAGAGAATGGACAGTCGATAGAGTCAGATATCGGGGAGAGGGAGAGGACGCTTAGAGGACTAAAGTCTCCGTACATAGGGCGCGCGCACTAACCACTAGGCTTCCGGCGCCCCAAAATAATTGATCTTAAACGGTATAAATGTGTGATGTTCTTGTGGTTGTATTTGACTATTATAAGGTGTTCCACTAACTTTATCCATTACCTGTATAATGAGCTGATATAGAAGCAGAGCGGGATGTTTTGTATTCCTCCATTCTGCTGGAAACACTGTAGAGTATGATATTAATAAAACAGAGATGCCCGTGCAGGTTGTCTCGCGTTTGTTGGAGGTTTTGGGGGTTTTAATACTCTTGAATCTTATTCACCAGGTACATCTGTATGAAGTGATGGATTACCTCACTCTCTGCTATCTCCATCCTCATCCCCCCCCCCTCAATCCTACTGCTGCTGTTTTGTAGGGAAATGAATGGTCCTCCTGTTTGCTGCATCTCACTCAGTCAGAGCCCACCGTGCATCTGGTGCTGAGGCGTTTGTGTGTGTGCTCAGCATGCACAGGGATCCTTAGGCTCGGCTCTGGGATTTATTCCGCGTATATTTGTGTGTTTGTGGGGGTGTGTTTGGCCAGGTCATTTAGTACTCTGCATGCAGGCTTGGAGCAGGCTGATAAGCTGTTAGCAAAAACTGGCAATTAAAAGTTGATCAGGCTGTCAATTCAAATGGAATGAAATGGAACCAGAAAGTAATTAAAAGGATGGCATGAAAATGACAACAATTATATCTCTTAGCTTCCCATTACTGATGCACAGAGGAATTTAATTAGTTTAGTAGCTCATAAAGTGACTCATACAGTAAACACACAATAATAACACAATACAGCCGCCACCAAAAACCAGTCTGTGGCCATCTCCGTTTCACTATTAAACTTATACACTGGGATTCCTCTGAATATGGACCACACTGGTGTCCAATTAGTGTGTTTTAAGTGGCTGCTGGATTGGCAGGGTATTCCCAGTCCTCCCAGTTTGCCCATATGGCCGTAGGCTGTGTATCCACTGTGTTAATGAGCCTGTCAGCTTCCATCCCACTCAGCGCCGGCCCAAGATTGGCTGATGGGCTCCTTCTCATGCGCATACATACTGAAACATACCGTCAGTCTTTCTCTTTCCGTTTACAGCCACAGATTGTTCATCTTCTGAGTATTTTCATGATAAGTCCTGAAAAATGTTGTGAGTCCTGCTGGAGCCAGCTGGGATTTAAAGATTGGTTCTTCCCAGACTCCAACAGCTGCTCTCATTACAAACTTTATTTAACCCGGCTGCTGAGAGGATGACCACAGATGTGTGTGGTCGTCTATTATCCAGCAGAGCTTCTACTCTGCGTTTTATAAGCAGGGGCCTTGGATGTCTTTTCAGCTGAGTGTAGCCAGGATCATTTAGCTGCAATAATGAGGATCAATTTGCAATAAAACAACTTGTTGGTTGTCATGACTGGCCTCTGTTTGGGTTAATTTTGGGTGGCTGGCTTCACTGATTTGACTGTTACTGGAGTCCTACACTGGAGTGCATTGAAAGAAGAGAACAAATGAGCATGTTGGCTCTGGATTCTTTCTTAGAACTAACACTTGAAAAATGATTTAACGCTTCTTTCAAATGAATTTAAGCTAAAGTGTTGAAGTCAGATTATTGGCTCAAATTCTGCCTGTTAGTTTTAGTGACTCTTGGTGAGTAAAATATCTTCATCATCTGATGGAAACATAATCAAAGCTTTGGATATACAATTTAAATAAAAAGTGGAAGAGGAAGCTGTTCTTCAGGATATGTTTCCACTAGATATAAGGAGACTAATAGTGTCATGGCTGCTGTATAACCCAAACGTATCCTAAACTTTATTTATATTAATATCTGTGTTGTCTACAGTTGTCAGTTAACGTGCTTCGTTTTTAAGAGAAGGAAAATAAACAAGCTTGTGATGAACCTCCACATTGTCTAATAGGCCTGGGCGATCAAAATCACGATTAATTGAACATTTGACCTCGATTACGATTAATGAACGATTATCTGGTTTTTGTTTTTTGCCCTCATAGTTCACTGACATGGTCTCTACTCAATCATCAATCAATCAATCAATCTTTATTTGTATAGCGCCAATTCATAACAAGTGTTATCTCAAGACGCTTTACAAAAAGCAGGTAAAGGACCTTACTCTTTGTTATTTAATATTACAAAAGAGCAGGTAAAAAGACCATGCTCATTGTTATGTTACAAAAAGCAGGTAAAAGACCTTACTCATTGCTATATTACAAGGACCCAGCTTAATCCATCATGAGCACTTTAGCAAAGCAGCAAAAGATACATTGGTCAGAAAAAACTTCCTTATTAAAAGGCAGAAATCTTCGGCAGTGATCCCCGGCTCATGACGAAACAGCCTTCACAGCCTAGACTGCGCCGGGCTTGGAAAGGGATAGGGGGAGATGGGATAAGATGCAGGAAGAGGGATAGGGAACAAGGGGGGGGCGTTGTTCAGGTAGACCGTCCACCTACGATCCCGAAGGGAGGGAGGGAGGGTTGTTTTGGCAGGCCGTCCACCAACGATCCCGAGGAACCTAAGAGAGCTCAGCAGCTCCCAGAAGAAGATGTGGTTAATAACTGGGATTTACAGATAGTGACATGCAGTAATGTCACTACCTGTAAATCCCCACTGTAAATATGCTCCACTATTAAAGCTGGGATCTTGTTTCTAATGACAGAGTGAATATCTGATGAATTATTTTGTGGTTATTTATTGAATATTTCAAACTGAAATCAAAACATCGCTTGAAATGAAAACGACACATTTGAGTTTTAAAGTAGAAATGAACTTCTCTAAAACTGTAGAAAATAAATAACTTGCATTTCTTGCAAACAGTTTTTCTGCAGTGTTTACTTTTGACTTCTTTTTGTTCGGTGTCGTCTTCCCTAAAGACAAAATGTGTCCAAACGACGGACGCTGCTTCCATGTTGCGGATTGGACGTGTCGTCACGTGACTCTGCCCTGAAAATAATTTAAATAATCAACATGGGCAAGATTACATCGGTTAGAGGTTCTGAATGTCGGTTTCGATTAATTTTTCGGTTAATTTCCTAGCCCTAGTGTCTAACGGTGGTTGCCACTTTTGTAACGTTTTCTGCATTTTGTATATTGGAGATGCTTTTGAAAAATGGAGAGAGGTTAGAACGCAGAAAGGTTTACAGACCGATGCAGAGCTGGCTAAACACTGAAGCTTCAGTGTCCACCACATGGTGACCTGCGTGAGCATCCACTGTAGAGAGGAGGGGGCGGGGGGAGACAGCTCTCTCTGATGTTTAGAATTTGATTTGTCAGAGTTACACCTGCAACATCAAGGAAGAGTTTTTAAAATGTAAAGTTTGACAGAATGAGCCCAGTAACACCAGGAGAATCTCTGGCTGCTAAACTTCTTGATAAGCAAGTTTTCATCAAGGCGGAGTTGGACCTTTATGTTAACAGCTGCATAATGTCCATTGCAGTACAGTAACTACCTCCGCACAACACTACCATCACACCCTGGAGACAAGTTTTGGCAGGCACAGCTGGATCTCCAATTGGAAGATGTGTGTGCATACATTAACATAACAATGAAGCCAGAGAGGTTTTAAGGAGAGAATAAAAAAGCACTGAAGATTTCCAAAGATCATTAAATGATGGCAAATTTCTATTTACAACATGTGTGCTTTACCTCAAGGTGAATACTGGGGCTAGGCATACATTTGCATGAATTAGCATGTTTAAGGAGTGTGGGGACGCCGGCTTTTTGTACCAAACAGACAAAGTCGATAAATCAAAATGAGGGCCAGCCGCTCAAGTGATTGTTGTGCCTCTCTGGTCACCGCCGAGACACAGGAACGAGTGTGCAGAGGCTTCGCAAAAGAGGGTGAAGCTCAGCGGTCCATGATTCCAAAATGAATATTTATAAGCAGGAGCCTGGTGGACTGCGCCTTAAGGGAAATAATTGGGTAGACAGGAAGAGACTGGAGCTACCATCTCAGTTCAGAGAGAGTAGAAGAAGTCATCGCAGTCATTACGGAGAGGATGCACTTCAGTAACATCTATACTGCAACTTCAGCTCCTGGAGTTTGCTGATTTTTAAAACTAGGAGCCGAATGTTGCGGTTGTAGTCGGTACACAAAGGTATAATACATAAAATAAAGCTCTAATCACACAGGATTAGTATTACCTTGGGACCTCTGGTAATCTTTAAAAACTGCTGAGGATGTCTGTGTTTTTTAATCCCGTGTGCAACCACCATGTTTGTAATAAACAAATTCCAGAGCAGTTTACTTCGGCACACACGGTGATCCTCTGATGAAAGTAGTCCTGTCTGAATCTGCATCTCAGTCATTTGCAGCTGTTTCTGCCCATTTTTCCCTTTGAGAATAACAGAGGTGGTGCTGGACATTGTAAACGAAGGTTAGGTGCAAATCCAGCAGGCTCATCTGGCCACACAGTATGAATATATCATTTTATATACAGTATGCTCGTTGTTTGGTTGTTTGTAGACGTGTACCAGATGTGGACGTCTTCTTCTTCTAACGGAGCTCCGGCAGGCTGTACTCTGTAAAGTGTTACGCTGCCCCCAGAGACAAAGTGTTTAACATACTGTACATCGCCTCAACGTTTTCAAGTGAACTACAGGCCTTACTGATCCCGTGGGAATGCGCCGCATCAGACAGTGACGTTGAGGGCTAATTCCTGAATTACCAGAGGTCCCCAGGTGATACTAGGGCGAATAGGGCTCAAGGTAAACTGGGAAAAATAACTTGTCATTTATTATACATAAAAAAACTGAGGTTGTTTTTTAACTGGTAGTGGATATATGTCGTAGTAAGCAGTTTGCACGCAACCCAAACTAGCTAAACTATCACATGAATACATCAAAAGCTGTGCTAAGCTAATCGGAAGCCCCCATTAAGCACCAAGCTGAAACCACAGCTTCCATTCACTCCTCCCAGCGTAAGTGGACTCTGATAAAGTTGCTCTTTGATGCATTAATAACTTCTTCCTCCCAACTGGGCTGCGGGGGCCAACTTCCCGAACAGCACCCAGCATATCCTCGCCTGACATGCACTCTTTAATTATTTCTTTCTATGAGTGTTGGAGCGAAACGAGGGGAAGAGGAAAGTGATGACATACCTCTAATGAATGCTTGAATAAATAATACTGCTGTCTAAGCTTAAGGCATCTTCTACCAGCCTTACTGTGAGAGGAGAGGAAGCTGAGAGAGGTCGTTTATGAAGAAAAAACTACAGACGGAGGTAGAGAACACCTGGAACTACACTGACCTCTGTTGTGTGAGAATCAGCTGCAGCTTGTTTACACCATCGGCCTCTGATTCTCTCCGGTACTCGTGTCTTTCTCAGTGGTGGGCAGTCAGGATTGAACGGTACAGAGGCATGTTTCAGACATTTAGTTTACTCCGTGCGTGAATGATAAAGGAGCGAGGATCATTGAAGAAAAGAAAACCAAAGCTGCTGGTCTGATTCAACATAACACTACGCAAGAGTCCTGGGGAAAAAGAAGAAATCGATCTTAAGATTAAAGTCGGCATGTTGAGAAATAAGTTGAGAATAATTTTTTTTATTTTAGGATGATTTTGTATTTATTTCGAGTGCAAGTTGATGAAATAGACACCCAACAATGATTTGTTGTGTGGGGGTGTGGCCTGATTCAAACTTTGTTCGTTGCAGCTGATTATTAGTCCAATTAATCTTGAAGTGTGGTGTTGATACCATATTTTAACTGCTCCTGCTCCTCGGAGCCTCCCCGATAAATATCACACATGTTTGATATTTACGATTCCAGGTCGGGCTAACTCCGT
>CM036542.1:30101406-30151406 GCA_020745685.1 Tautogolabrus adspersus
ATTAGCATGCAATCTTACATACTGTACCTTTAAATAAAACATGTTGTAGTGTATTGTTTTGTACTGCGCTACCTTTTTGTAACGTGTCGTAAACGATATAATATCAAATCGTAGCTTATTATATTGTGTCAATCGTATTTACGGAACAAAGGAGCAATTTAGAAACAAACGCTTTAGCTTAGAGAAATCACGGTGAGGAACAGGTTATCAAATAATATGTGGTGTTTGTGTAAAGGATCTCACAGGGTGATTGACGATGATCTATGAGGTAGGAACCTTTGTTAGCAGTCAGGTAGGAACCTTTGTTAGCGGTCAGGTAGGAACCTTTGTTGGCAGTCAGGTAGGAACCTTTGTTAGCGGTCAGGTAGGAACCTTTGTTAGCGGTCAGGTAGGAACCTTTGTTGGCAGTCAGGTAGGAACCTTTGTTAGCGGTCAGGTAGGAACCTTTGTTAGCGGTCAGGTAGGAACCTTTGTTGGCAGTCAGGTAGGAACCTTTGTTAGCGGTCAGGTAGGAACCTTTGTTAGCGGTCAGGTAGGAACCTTTGTTGGCAGTCAGGTAGGAACCTTTGTTAGCGGTCAGGTAGGAACCTTTGTTAGCGGTCAGGTAGGAACCTTTGTTGGCAGTCAGGTAGGAACCTTTGTTAGCAGTCAGGTAGGAGCCTTTGTTAGCAGTCAGGTAGGAACCTTTGTTAGCAGTCAGGTAGGAACCTTTGTTGGCAGTCAGGTAGGAACCTTTGTTAGCAGTCAGGTAGGAGCCTTTGTTAGCAGTCAGGTAGGAACCTTTGTTGGCAGTCAGGTAGGAACCTTTGTTAGCAGTCAGGTAGGAACCTTTGTTAGCGGTCAGGTAGGAACCTTTGTTGGCAGTCAGGTAGGAGCCTTTGTTGGCAGTCAGGTAGGAACCTTTGTTGGCAGTCAGGTAGGAACCTTTGTTGGCAGTCAGGTAGGAACCTTTGTTAGCAGTCAGGTAGGAGCCTTTGTTAGCAGTCAGGTAGGAACCTTTGTTGGCAGTCAGGTAGGAACCTTTGTTAGCAGTCAGGTAGGAACCTTTGTTAGCAGTCAGGTAGGAACCTTTGTTAGCAGTCAGGTAGGAGCCTTTGTTAGCAGTCAGGTAGGAACCTTTGTTGGCAGTCAGGTAGGAACCTTTGTTAGCAGTCAGGTAGGAACCTTTGTTAGCGGTCAGGTAGGAACCTTTGTTAGCAGTCAGGTAGGAACCTTTGTTAGCGGTCAGGTAGGAACCTTTGTTGGCAGTCAGGTAGGAACCTTTGTTAGCAGTCAGGTAGGAACCTTTGTTGGCAGTCAGGTAGGAACCTTTGTTAGCAGTCAGGTAGGAACCTTTGTTAGCAGTCAGGTAGGAACCTTTGTTAGCGGTCAGGTAGGAACCTTTGTTAGCGGTCAGGTAGGAACCTTTGTTAGCCGTCAGGTAGGAACCTTTGTTAGCCGTCAGGTAGGAACCTTTGTTAGCGGGCAGCTGTTCCACCCGGAAGGGGAAACAGTTTTTTGACCACTGAGCAGTCGCTGCAAGAGTTACAAGCGGGTGTTTTTTGGTATGGAAATATGGACATGTGGAGCCAAATGGACGTAAAATAAATGAATGGCGTGATCAACAATGAAGTTTGACTTGGACTTTAATTCATTGGACAAGGTAACGTGAGCGCGTCAATGAGTAAATCCCGGTGCAGCGCCTCAGTGGTTTAAAGCGTCGGCTTAGTGAGGAGGTTTTACTGAAGCATTTTATAGACTAGAAGAGAATGATCAATTAACTACTAAAATAATCACAAAAATAAATTATGAATCAACAATCACATAATTCAGAGGCTCTGTGATTAACTGGAATTTAAGGTGTATAATGAATATCGATCAGTTCGTCCCCCGAGCTCCAGAAGTTTGTATCACTGTTGACTTCTCTGAAAACAAATCAACATGGCGGGATGAGTAAAGAGGTCGATCCCACACAAAGTCCTTCAGCCTTTCGTTTTAAAGAATCCAACCACGTGTGTCCAACGTCTCTGTTCAGCCTCCTGAGTTCAAACTCTTTTGTAGGAATCCTTTCATTGTTCTAAAATCATCGACTCAACCTGGAACTTCAGCAGGTCACTTCCAAATAAACACAAACGAGGGCGTGACAGGACTCCTCACCTTTGTCACACTTGTGTCCGGTGTATCCTGCGTGACACTCGCAGCTGAAGGAGCCCCAGTCAGCGAGGCAGGAGGCCTGAACGCCACAGGAAGGACCGCCCGCCGTCACACACACCCCGTCTGTCAGCCGGCACCCCGGGGAGCTGTCCACGCTCTCACCTGGAGACGCCAGGTCGTACACCTGTGGGACGAGAGGAGGAGCAGTGTGAGGGGATCATCATTTTTACTTTTAAATCATCATTGAAAATCTTTGTCCTCTCTACTATAATAAAAGAGCCTATAACACATCGGCCCCGTGTCCACCTGATGTTGAAGTGCTGCATGTCTGTCCTGTCTCTATGACAACAGTTTGTTGACAATGGTTACCGCTGTATGACCGACACTGCTCCGTTACTTTTTACTGCATGTTTTATATTTGAGATTGTTTATTTCCCGATCAGACACGGAGGAAAGAGGATGTGGGTACAAGACACGATCTGTAGACGAGAAAACTACGAGGAATATCATGTGTTTGGAAAAGAGCGTTGGTGACGTCAACAGCACCTTTTTGAAAAGTTGAACGATTGTCAACTTGAGCGCTCGGAGAAGCTGCACAAAAAAGGCAGAGCGCTCGGAAAAAAGAAGGTGGGGCTGTGCTTTTCCCCGCGCGGCTGCTTTCTGCTCTCTACTTATTGAAAACGGTTTGAAAAAGACGCTGTCGCCCAGGAAGAAAACGTTCGGTGGACACGTGGCCTGACTCATCTGCTTCTGAGAGCCAAACTGAACTCTCTGCCAACAAAGTGATTCTCTACACGATGCAGGTTCTCTTCTTTCAGTCTCTCAGGCGGTCAGATTGAATCTGAATCTTTTTACATGTCTGAACGTTCTCTGTGTTTGTCAGCTGGCAGCAGAGCCGTGCTTCATTGTTCCCGGGGTCAAACCACCTCAACAAAGACACGTGATGTGTTCTTACTCTCAGAATGAATCATGCTGTGCTTAAATTAGAAATTAAATTAAAAAAGTCTTTGTTCAGCCAATTCCTAAAAGAGAAACGTTCATGAGCATGAAACAGGAGATCTCTCAGCATTCTCCTCTTTATATTTTGAAGTCTTGAAGAAGTTTGGTCCCGATGGAGGCGCCTCAGAAGGAGCACGAGGTCACTGACATGTGTGATTCATTCAACAGTGAAGTATATAAAAACCAGGTCTTAGTTTGGAGCTGGTCAAAGGTCAAGATGGAAAGATGTCGGCAAATGAAGCTGAAGAATTGTGTGGGTGTTTTTTTAAACATTCAAAGTCCCGCCCTCGTGTGTTTTGATTTGTGCTCCTGCGAAACACACACACACACACACACACACACACACACACACACACACACACACACACACACACACACACACACACACACACACACACACACACACACACACACACACACACACACACACACACACACACTGCAGTGTTACCTGACTGTCCACCACCAGGTTGCGGATGCAACCGGTGAAGCTGCTGTAACGACGATGAGGAGACGATTCCTTCACTCCTCCCAACTGAAGAGGCTGAAAGACATTTAGGTGCCTAGAAACATTGAGAAGGAGGAGGAGGAGGAGGAAGAAAGTTAGATTTAAAAAGTCTTGATAAAAAATTCTAAATAAATCTTCAGATTTAACTCGATATAAAGCGCCTCATGGCCTCTCTCACCTCTGGTTTCCGGGCGTTTCTCCTGCAGCTCTGCAGCCCGCCTCATCCGTCTCCTGCTCCTCCCCCCCGACACCCTCCAACTCGTTCACCACCGCCCCCCCCACACTGGTCCAGGATCAGCTGCACCACCTAAACACACACACACACACACACACACACACACACACACTATTAATTTATTATCCATCCATCCATTTATGCATTTTCCCATCCACCCATCCATCTCTCAGTCTTACCTTTCCGTCACTGATGATATCGAGGCGGTGCCAGCGTCGGTCGGTGACGGTGGATTTGGGAGGGAGCTGCAGAGTCAGAGTTCCTGATCCGTGGTTGATACTCAGAGCTGGAACGCCGTTCCTCAACTCTGCACCGGAGGAGAGTTTAGTTTATTTCCTGCTCACAGTGAAAGTATAACATCGCCTTGTTTGCATGATTCTAAAAATGTAGAGCTCACAAGTGTTCTCAGATGTTTTGGTGTTTTTTTACCACATTCATAATGATGTCTTTACATATAATGTATGTTTTTATTTTTAAAAAACATAAACCTAACTATAACTAAAAATCTGCTCAGGACTCACCACCCTCTGAAATCGACTCCCTACAGTTTTATTTTTGGCCTGATAAAGAAGGCCAGATTCATCACAAACTGCTGACAAGAGAATTTAAAGAACAGTTTCCTCAAATAAATCTATTTTAAATCAATAGTGAGAAGTTTCTTCTTTGCTTCGAGGAGGTGAATTGTTGGTTAAACTTGGATTTAGCTGACATCGATTGAGATGACACGACCTGACCTCTGACTTGGACATCACTCGTCTGTATCGCTGTGTAAGCTGCACAATCCCATCGACAGCTGCAGGAATCCACTCAGTCAATCCTGTGTGTGTGTGTGTGTGTGTGTGTGTGTGTGTGTGTGTGTGTGCGCGCGTGTGTGTGTGTGTGTGTGTGTGACTCCAATATCCTGTCTACTGCTGTGTGTGTCCGTGCGAGCGTGCCCTGATCAACCTCACAGCTGTGTTATCGGACGAGTAAGTGAAAAACACTCTACGTGATCAATGCAGCGGCCATCTTTGATTTTCCCCTCGGCCGGGGTTCGATAATTACATAACTTTAATGCCACATGATTATGCAAGAAGCGTTTGAAAGGCCATCTGCAGGCTAATCCGCTAACTCCACAGCCGCCCCGCCGGGAGCTGACATTAGAGTTTATGAAGCTCCGTGTCCTCGGAGAATCAGCGTCTTTGTGGCGGATTGATTCACTCTTTGTGTTTGTGGAAAAAAGATGAGCGGGCGGAAAGAGCTCTGTGAGATTAGCATGTTTGTTAGAGCGCACAGAAGTTCAGAATTATGTTTCAACTTTTCGTTGAAGGATGCCGCATTAAAAAAAAAATGTTTTCATGAAAGCAGCAGAGACGCCACACCCAGCGTCACGCTACAGTACAGCCTCGACTGCAGGAAAGCCTCATCAGATCATCTGTTACTTGTGTGTTAAAGCTCCTGTGAGCAACCCTGCGTCGATGTTGCTGCCCCCCCGGTGGTCAAAGATGATGTACTGTTCATGTGTAGGCAGTGTTTCTTTTTTAACAGTCAGCTGTATCACTCACTGTGAATCTTTGCTGCGTTAAAGAAGTCTGTTTCTGCAGCGTGATGTCGATGACTTCATCTGACACCTGCCCCGCAGCAGCAAAAAAATAATTCTATAAAAATAGTACGATTTAGGAAATGGATCCAGACTTTTGACCTGACCTCTTCCTGGATTTCTCCCCAGCACAAATATGAATCTATTTGGTCTTTGCTCTGACTTTGTGATTAAAGGAAGAATGTGCAACATGTCACACATAAATAAATCATAAATCAAGTCTATCCTGTGTAAATGTCTGGATCAAAAAGTTCTACTTTAATCTACCTGCTAAAAAAGCGAGGCTTTTCGTCTAAACACACTGTGAGAACAGATATAAAAGAGGAAGTGAATGTCCTCTGCATAACTTTTTGTTGCATCACTCCACACTGACGCCTGGTAACTGATGATTACACAGACTGAACTGAAGGAGATACATGGTGGTTTGTGTTTGTGATGAAGCGCGTCAGGGTCGTCTGAAGCTTTAAAGTTTGACGTTAAACTCTGGATTATTTTCTGCTGCTGTTTGTTTGTAACACGTCTCTTATCTTCAGCTCTAAAACAGACTTCTACTTCTTTGAATTCCTACAAAAGTCAAACAGTATTGTGGAGATAATTTTGCTGTTGAGCTAAATTAAACATGTGAACATGATGTCCATGTTGATCCAGTTTTATGCAGGATGACACACTGAGAGAGACACCTGAACATGTCGAACTTAAAGTCACTAACAAACACATTGTTAAAGCTCTAACGGTCTGACTCACCGACTGCGATGAAGTCCTCCTGCTCCCCAGAGTGGGCGGGACCAAGCGGCCCGTTGTACAGCAGCAGCCCGTTTGGCGACTCAGCCAGGAACTCCAGGGAGATGTGGCTCTGGAAGCAAGGCATGATGGGAGGGAACCATGCGTAGCCCTGGCCGCCAAAGTTGTGTTTGGTCTGCTGACACTCGGGCCCATCGAACATGGGAGGACACTTACACCTGAGAGACAGAGGGAGAGGATCGATTACTTGATATTATAATGAACATGCTGAACATACAGCATGCTCCTGCTTTCAGGGGGCGGCTGTGGCTCAGTGGCCAGAACGTCAGGGGTTTGATCCCCAGCTCCTGCAGCCACATCTCTAATGTGTCCTTGGGCGAGACACTTAACTCCAAGTTGCTCCCGCTGCTTCGTCGCTGGCGTATAAATGTGTATGAATGGATGAGTTATACTGATGGACTCTTTACACAGCAGCCTCTACCATCAGTGTGTGACTGTGGAGGTGTGAGCTGCGGTGTGAAAGAGGTTTGAGTAGTCAGAAGACTAGGAAAGAACTAAACAGGCTCATGTCCATTTAGCATTTGTTGCTAGTTCGTGCATCATTGTGACACTACATGATCTGGCAAAATGTTCCTCTTTTTTTTGGGATAAATAGCTGCTTATATTTTGCAAAATGAAAAAATATCATTCAGCCCTACTGGACGTGATAGTGAGGACTGATTCATCTCATGCCTATCAGTGCAGTGCAGTCTCCTCCGGTAACGTTTTTATCCGTTTCTTTAAACTTCGATACTGGAAGATGTGCCATTATCGATTATAAAAGAGATTGATCTCTGCGGTTTGTGTAAATCTGGAAACAAAGTAAGCTCCCCAAACTCAGGAGCTGACCTGGTCCCTCAGCCGTAACCAGGACACTTCATATCTATATACTGATGATACCTGATTTAATATCATATCTTTAATTCTATCTCAGCTGCAGGTTTATTCCCAGACACGTCAGCATTCATTCAAATGACCTGAGAGAAACACTTTGACAGATCATTAAAGGCCACTGACGAGGAGGTTTGTCGAGAGCAGAGGAGAGAGAAGCATCTGTCAGATTTAAGAGCTGAAATGTTGCATTCGATATTTAGATAATTTATAAGATGTGACGATTCACGGTGAACAGCTGACGAGCAGCTCAAAGTCTTTATCAGGTTAGGCATGAACCCTCTCTCTCAGGAAAGTGTTTGACAGATTAACTAATTAGTTCACAAATAGAAAAATCTTCAGACATCGTGATCGTTAACGGCTCAGGACATCAAGCTGGCTGCATTCATGTAATAATATCACAAACAACAAACACAGAATCTGCTGCATGTCTCCCCCGTCCCCGTATCTACCTGTATCCCAGCGGTCCGTCCTGGCAGGTGCCCCCATTGAGGCAGGGGTTGGTGGGGTAGGCGGAGCAGGGCAAGTGGATCGCCTCTCGTCCCCGGCAGCCGCAGCGAGCCTTGGTTTTGGCCGACAGCGACACCAGAGATGTGTTGCCGCTGTTCAGCGCCTTCGGAGCCTGGCTGAATGTCACCTCTGTGCTGCAGCCTCCAGACTGAGCGCAGTCTGTGTGCGGACAGTCGTCAACGCCCACCTGAGAGATGGACACGCCCACCACAGCCTCCACCTGCAGGAGACAGAATAATACAATCTTTATGTTTATTAAATAGTCGGACCTTCATCAGAGTGAACTCCAATGATTCAGCCTCGACGTCATCTTCTGTTATTGTTTTGATTGAGAGCCCCCTGGTGGTGGAGTTTACTGACTGTGCCTTTAAACAAATGTTGAAGCTAAACTGTAAACAAACAACATAAACAAAGTAAACTTGAACTCTAATGGGAGAAAAACAAAGAGATTTGAGAATTCTGTTTGAACGTATCAGAGACTGACAGCCGCTCTGTTTGAAGTGACGTCTACCTGCATCAAGAAAATCAGATTCTTCTGTTTCTATCCTCATTTATTCACTCTGTTGTTTCTCTGTCATTTCCCCTCTTCATAAAGATTCTCTGTTATTTTTAAATGCACGCGTTTCCCTTCTTGTCACCTCGATTCTTCTTCTCTTGTTTTGTCTTTATGGGTGAGAGGTTTCCATGAGCGTCCCTCAGGGCTCCTGCCGTTCTCCAGCTGGGGGTTTGTCTTTTTTTAGGACTTAAGTCTTTCAGCTGACACTCGTCTCCTCACCGACTTTCTCTCCGCAGGCGGAGGATTCGCTTTTTGGCTCCAGAGCCAACACTCCCCTCTCTCTCTCTCTCTCTCTCTCTTTGTTTGCCAGTTTTTTTTTTCATTTCTGTGACATTTTTGTTCTGAATCAGCCGAGATACTTTTCCTTTCTAACCCGGGATAATTAAAGACACTTTTCTTCTTCTGCGTCTGATGCCTGAGTTATTTTAATCACTGTGTCTGCTCTGTATTTATTCTCGATACCTTCTTTTGTTCTGAACGTCTTATGTTCAGGTGTTCATCGCTGGTTTTAAAATATGATGCATTAAAGTGTGACATGTGCTGACCTTGTGACCTTTGGACAACACAAACATCTTGATTTAGGCTCTTTAAAGCCCCCGTGAGGAGTTTTTAACTGGGTATGAAACAGATTGGCATTCGTGTTTCTATGTTGTTGTTTCTGATGCCTGGGTCTGCAGCCACAGGGTAGGTGTCAGTCTAGACGACTTATGGTGAGGTAAACATGTGACTGTTCAAAGATGGCAGGATGAGATTATTCTTCAAAAAACACTTCCTGTGCTTTTAAACTCACAGTATGTAAATTCCACCAGCAGGAGGCGCTCAATCAAAACAACAAGAAATGATGAAGTTGAGGCTGGTGACAAATCATGGGAGTGATTCTCTCTGCTACTCCAACCCCCCCCCCCCCCCCTTTTCCCTAAAAGTGCAGTAACTAAGCTCAGCCGTCATCCAACTGTGTACATTCATATTGCTTCCACGACAGCGTAATATTGGTGTCGCAGTCTGTGAATTCACATTGTGTTTCTGCACAGCGGGAGCTCCACATACACACACAGTCAGACATGCATGCACACACAGCTCTGAGCTCCGCCGCTGGCTCAGCTGATCCTGTTCTCGCCCTCTGTAACGCCTCTGTTACTACTTCTGAAGACGTCACAGGGGCGTAATTTATCACGGCTTGAGACGACAGTCGGAATAGAGCTTTTGATGCTAAAAACGTGACCATTTTCCTGTATCGGAGCTTTTCTTCGTTTGTTTTTTGCGTCTTTTACTTAATTAAGAACCTGAGTAGTTTTTCAGGCTGTGGGGTATTTGAATGTTACTTTCTGTGTGTGAGCGTGTGTTGACATGTGTGTGTGTCGACATGTGTGTGTGTCGACGTGTGTTTCCATGGTGCACTGACTGTGGTCACCTTCCTCGGGTCAGCAGCTGCTCTCAGGCTTTTAATGGATCTAAAACATTCATGTAGGTTTACACACGTGTGCAGATGTGTGAGTGTATCATACGAGCATGTAACCTTTCATTTAACCTCTCCAGCAGAGTGTGTTCATGTGTGTGTGTGCGTGTGTGAGCTGGAGCGTTAAATGCTTTACTGTGTGTGTTAAAGGTCTCTGGGTGCTGAACGAGTGTGTGCATGTGATGTTTAATTGATGTGTGATTAATTTGTCATTAACCCTTCATGTGTAGAGTCTGAAACATGGATCCTGTCAGTTTACCTCACGCCTGTTTTCACTCTCTGAATCTACGATCTTACACTCATATCTGTATCTCCTCTTCTCTCTTTAGATAAAGGAGCGTTACAAGATGTTTGTCAGATCCAAACATTGATTATCTTACTCGCCACAAAGGAAGTCAATCATTTTTTTGTCCCATGTAAGCAAAATGACGTTCTGTTTTAAGTCGAGCTCTTTAAACTTGCATTCAGTGTTGAGTTTCCTGTGAGGAACTTTGAGTTTGTGTCGACCTTGGCGCCCCCTGTGGACAAAAGCAGTACGTCTTATTCCGTTGTCTAACTTGTCCTTGTTTTCTCCACAAAAAAAGTGGAGTCCTTCCTTCTTTCTTTAAACGTACAGTATGTAAAATCCGCCACCAGGGGGCTCTCAATCAAAACAAAAACAAAAGATGACGTTGAGGCTGGCGGGGAATCATGGGAGTAATTCTCTCTGCTTCCCACCCCCCCATGCTCGCTCCCCCACCCCGGTGAAAACAAACTCCGTGTTGACCTATGAATACAAATGGGGGAAACCGACCTGAGGAGGAGAATATGTTCACAGACGAGCTAAAGTATCCAAGTATAATTTACATGATGTTTTTATCACAGCAGCACATACAGCGACAGAACGACAGCTTTCAGTAGCAGCTCGCGCTTCCTTATGCCGCGGTCTTTGACGTAACATCCGGTGTTTCCTTGACAACGATAAACATTTCCTGTCTGTCATGGCGGCTCATCATGGCGGCCGCCTACAAGACACGTCCCGTTACAACTATAAAATGACGGATTTCTCTGACTTTGATAACTTTTGGAAATATTTGAGGTGATGTAAGTACTCAACTAAAAAATATATATAACATGGGTTTAGTCCATTTTTAATTGAAGTTAGATATTTTAATGTAAACATTAGCATGAAATCCTACATACTGTACCTTTAACTGTATCACTCGTTGAGATTTTGTAGCTGTAAATAAAGTAAGGCCGGCCATTTTAAGACCCCTTCCCGGCTCTAACGCTCTGCTCACCTTGGCTTTGTTTGCTGCGACGTAGCCGTGCAGCTTCTCCGCCTTGTAGTACGGCGAGCCGTGAGCAGCAAACCACACGTTTAACTCTTTCTCTCCCTGAACGCCGGCTTCACCCACAGAGAAGACGTGGACGTTTTCAGGTAAGGTCTGCAGGAGTTCAGCCAACACTAGACCCAGACGGAAGAACCGACTCTCCTCATCAGCAGAGCTTCTGAAGAACTCCTCCACCGTCAGGTCTGCAGGAGGAGGAGGAGGAGCGTTAACAGATTTCATAAACCTTTAAGGGAAATCTACAGCTGCATGAAAAATGCTGGAAGATTACATGAAAAGATGGAAGGTAAAGAAGAAAAATGAGCTGAAGGCAGAAGAGAAGACCAGGGCGTTATGTCCCATCATGCACCTGTGTTTGCTTATTCTAATGAATGATCTTTTAATGAACGTCCAACCTTTACAGCTGATCTGGTATAACATCTAGTTTTAAGTTAAAAAGGTGTAGGGCGATGTTTGACATCATCGTCCTCATCATGTGGGACTCACTGCTGATGCGGATGGACGCGGCGTTCTGCAGGGCGTCCTGCTGCAGCTCCCTGACTTCCACCTGAGCCGTGGAGGTGACGTCAGGCCAGGTGAGGTCAGACACTCGGACCTGCAGGTGATACGAGCCGGGAGGAGTCCCCTCCCTGATACTTAGCTGACCTGAGCTCTGATTCAGACTGAACAACCTGAGAGAGAGAGCGAGAGAGAGAGAGAGAGAGAGAGAGAGAGAGAGAGAGAGAGAGAGAGAGAGAGAGAGAGAGAGAGAGAGAGAGAGAGAGAGAGAGAGTCAGAAATCGGACAATGAGAGAGTGGGGAATGACATGTGTGAAAGGAGCCACAGGTCGGATTCGAACCCGTGTCACCCGCTTGGAGGACTGTAGCCTGTGTACATGGGACGCTAGGCTACCGGGGCCCCCCAGGAGACCGCTTTTCAAAGGTCTTGCTTAAGAGGGAGATTATCTGGAGGCCTCAGGTAAATGTGGCTTTGAATGAGTATAAAGAAAGAAAGTTTTAAAAACAAACTTGATTAGATTTTTTACATCGCAGAGACTTTGATTGTTGCTGTCACATTTATTTTAAACCCTAACTCTTTTATTTTGTTCAATCTCGTGAAGATTTCTCAGAGATATTTATGGTCATGTCTCAGTCTCGATCCCTAAATGTCTCGGAGCACTCTGGTCTCGGTTAGTCTGGTCTGGAGTACAACACTACATCACAGAAAGTTGATGCACCACATCATTGTATTTGCAGTGACTTTGTCAGGAATTAGATTCTAAAGATGCTAAAGTCTTCATCCTCATTGAAAGAACAATGCTTGGATTGATTAAGTTTCTTTTACAGACACTAGAATACCCTGATTTTACATCATTTGACAAATATCATCTCCAGATTCTGGAACATTTGAACCTGATGTCAGGAAAGCACAGCAGACACACGGTTAATTATGTTGTATCATAAATGAATTTCAGGGAAAATCAGGGTTACTTGTTCTGATTAAAGATTCTGATATCGGTCAGTCTGCAGGAATCACTGAGAGGAGTTCATCAAGTCTGCTCTGATGTTGTTAATCGTCTATTTTTCATGCCTTCTTAAATTCTCTGATCAAACTCTGACCAGATGGAGGTCTGTGTGTGAACATGGATCCTCTGCGGGGGAGGCTTGATCTGAAAATGTTGGCGCTGTCTTCTTTGCTGGGCTGCAGATTGGATCCCAGCTCTCCTCTGTGGCCTGGATCCAAACCCCGGTCCTGATGTTTGCCACCGGGCTCGTGTTACTGTTTAGACTCCTCAGATCAGACGGATTCATCGACTGTGACTGAACCGAGGCCAGGATGCAGCCGGGGTGGAACGTGCTGCAGCTCAGAGGCTGATCTGAACCGTCTGCTGGATTTATGTCACCTTTTAAAGATCTCAAACTCTGCAGCACAACACCTCGCTGACAGGAAACGAACGAGCAGAAATAATGTGCAGATCAATCCCAGACGACTGCCTGTCCTGACAGGAAGCGGACTTCTTCTTCTTCTCTTTTTATGCAACATACTGCCTGTTGTCTTGATTATGGGCCTGCTGAGGCTGCTCCACCTCACCTGAACGCAGCTCTCTCTCTTCTTTCCTCTACTTCTATATGTAAATAGAAAGGAAGCTAAACCTGATCCATACTGGGGACAGATGCTCTCTCCTGGCTGCAGTGACGACATTCAGGACTTTCATTCTCCAGCATTTCTTTGTTCTCAGCCGTCTCTTGTCGTCCCTCCTTACAGGTATCTCGTTAGAAGAGGAGGTGGCAGCGAGCGCAATCAGGCTCTCCTTTCAACGCGTCCGCATGGAGCCTCGCCTCATCAAACAAAACGAGCGCCCTCGCTGCGCTTCACTGGGAATTTTCAATACGACTGGTTATGAAGTATTAATAGCACTGTTCCTGACATGTCAGATCCCCGTTTCTATCTCTCTCTCTCTCTGCTCCCATCCTCTGCCCTTTCATTCTCTTTCACTCCGTCTTTGTTTCTGCCTTCAAACTGTTTCTCTCTCTGTCCCAATTTCCCTTTTCTCCTCCTTGTCGCTCTGCACCTTTGTACTGTCTCTTCTTCTCTATTTTAAATCTGTCAGCTCCTCTCTCTCTCGCTCTTTTATATTTTCTCTCTGCGTCTTTTTGAATCTCTTGCTGTGTGTCACATGAGAGGGGACACTTTAAGAAGGAATCTTACTCTGCTTGAGCTCTAACTCATCCTGAAGAAGCTTTAAATCTGTTGTTCTCTGGATGCTTTTATCCAAACCGACTCACAAAGGGTCCAAGGGGAGTGTGTGAAGCGTTTATAGTAAACAAGTGTTTGATCTGTAGTGGGATCAACATTACAGTGTCATTTATTTAGCTGCTCTTTTCATTTGATCCACTTCACTCCACCTGACACCTGATGACTCAAAGAGCTGTTAGCTAGTTCAATCTGTGGTTCATTTTTTGCTATGGTTTGAGACCAAGCTACAACCTGCAGAGATAAAAATGAAGCTAAAGCTGAAGTGCAAATAGACCTGCAGTTCCTCCAGTGTCCACTGGAGGCTGTCTCCAAAGATGGTCCTGTATTCAAACATGTTTACTGCCTGGTGCAAAAGGCTAAGCATCATGCATTTACATAATCAGGGACGTAGTTGATCTGGTGGACGCATTGTAGCCGTTTGTCTGGAGTCCTAAGCTCCGCCTGTTTGTCTGTTTCTAGATTAGCCAGAATTAAGTGTGAGACACTATTTCCAATATGGCGCCTCCATGAAACGTCTGTCCAGAGAAACCAATAGGTGACGTCACTGACACTACGTCCATTTGATTTCCAACAGAATGATGTTCAACCTGGGCATTGGAGTTGTTGGAGGGTGGTGTGGTGTTACGATTTATCTCTCGTACGGGATGGCGATTATATGGATTAAAAAGAAAGTCTGAAATAAACGAAGGCGGCCTTAAAAATACCTGGACGGCCTCCCTGAGTATCGTCTATGTGTGGGAACACTGTTCATGTCTTAAACAGTAGAGAAACGGCGAGCGATCGAGCTGAAAGTAGGCCCCACTTCCTGACTTTAAAATCAAGAATGCAACTTATAATTTGGGTTGGAAATCGGCCTCACTCAGCACGTGTGCCCGGCCTTAAACCAAACAGCACCAGACAAAACAAACACTACGAGTACAAACCTTAAAAGTCTTATTTACCTCTTTAATCGTGTTTGTCCTTCTGTCTCTGTTTGATCGTTTGAAATGCTCAAAGTACGTCAAACCTTTCCACGCCTCTTCTCTCTCTCTTCATCACTTTATATGTCTGCAGTTTAAATTCATCATGATCTTCTCTTTGCATCTGTCCAAGGTTCTTTTACCCTCCTTGTGTTTGCTCGTCTTTCTCCTCATGTCTCTGCTTACATCACCTTCATGCCTTATCTTTATCTACCGTACCTGCAGCGCTGTTTAGACCAAAATCTGCCTTCAAACCGTCGACTTCTCTCTCCTCCACACCTCCATGTCTCACTGTGACTTTTCTGTCTCTACGATCCCTCATCCCTCTTGTTTCATGTCACCTCTCAGTAATCTCAGAGGTCTTATTGTTTTTTTTCTCCGACATGAGATCAAAGTACCTGGATGGTTTGCCTTCGAAGCGGTACACCTTCTCACTCCAGTCATCAAGGTCGGGGGATTGAACTCGTCCGAGCAGCGTCGTCGGGAGAATACCTGTCAGGAGACGAAGGGAAGTGAAAGACAGGAGAAAAAGTTTAAAAATGAATCAGCTTTGAAAAGAATTAGTTTTGAGAGCGAGGGCTCCCTTCGGTACGAGCCAAAATATGAAGAGTGAAGGAGAGAAAGTGGAGGCTTCTTTAAGGAGATAAGGAGGCGGGCGACGCCTCATTGGCACGCACGGTCATGGTTTGACAGCACAGCAGGAAGATGAGCTCACATTAGAAGCGCTCGCACTGTTTCCCCCTCTCTTCCAAAAAAAGCTGAACGCAGCGCTGTAATCTCTTTAGCTGTGAAATCAGCTGCCTTTTAAAAATGGCTCCTGTTTGTGCGCTCGTCAAACCTGGGACTTAAGCTGGAGTTAATTGTTTGCTTCATGGCATGTTGCTGAGCTACGTGATGGAGTCGTATTAGCGGGTTAATGTACTTTCATGTGGAAAGGCCCTGGGGAGGAAATCCACTAAAAATACATGAGAGAAAATCAGAGTTTTTCCAGTAAATTACAGGAGGCTGACAGATGGTATGAATCGCTAAATAAGTGATGAGGGGGTGAGCAGTCGACTGTGACGAGTACAGTCTTAAAATCATGAGCACAGAGCTCTCAGGAGGTGTTGGGGGGGCATCAAGAGAGGTGCAGGTTAGACGGACCCGTCTGTGACCAGAAACACCCCTCAGATCAGGGGGGCAATAAACCCGCCATGTGCTAAGACTAAAACAAAATCCCTTTCTCCATTAACCAGGTAAAAACACTGAAAAACACATACCCTCATAGCTGTAGACGACAAAGCTGGTGTGTCCAGGTGAGTGAGGGTGGTCGTTCCTGTCACCAATGATAACGGTCAGCGTGCTGGTGGAGCTCATTGGAGGAGAGCCACTGTCAATCATGAGGATCGGGAGGAGGTACTCCTTCTGTCGCTCGCGGTCAAAGGTTCGGAGGGCGGTGATGGCTGCGCTCCCATTCCGAAAGTCGGTTAAATTGAAGTTGGTGGCGTCTGAGGTGAGCATGAGGAGTCGTATGGAGAAGGGCCCCCCATTGGTGGAGGTGTCCTGGTCAGTGGCGTGGAGGAGCAGGGAGGTGTCGTTCATTTGAACCGCTTGAGGTGCTGCCATGTTCTCCCAAACGACAGGCTTATAGGGGACCTCAAACTCCGGCCCATTGTCATTGATGTCAAGTACTGTTACCATGACAATGGCAGAACCAGTCAAAGATGGACTCCCACTGTCTGTGGCGAGGACCATGATCCTGTGCTGCGAGATCTTCTCCCTGTCCAGAGCATCCGCCACGACCACCCAACCTGACTGGTCCACCAGAAACTGACTGTAGGGGTCTGACTCTTTAGAAATACTGTAAGAGAAGCGTCCATTTTGGCCTGAGTCCAGATCAGAAGCTGTAACCTGAGCAACAATCGTCCCCACAGGTACGTCTTCCGACATCGCAGGTGACTCATAGAACTGTGGGAAGAACACGGGGGCATGGTCGTTGGAGTCTTCCACCTGAACGAGACAGTAAGCGAGGCTGAAGAAGTCAGCGTCTTCAGCCTTCAGGGTCAGATTGAAAGTTCTCTCCTGGGGCTTCTCAAAGTCAACCTTCTTCTTTAGTTTTATAACACCGCGCCGGTTCACTTTGTCTGTCTCCACGAAGAACTTCCTGTCCTCGTCACCGCCAACGATGCTGAAGGTAACCACAGCGTTCTCACCCTCATCTCCATCTGTCGCAGAAACCACGAGAACCTCGCTGTTCACCTCCAGGTCCTCTGTCACCTGACAACAACAGAGGATTTAAACAGAGGATGTCAAGGACTTATGAGTGATTTTGCTACACAACAACCATCTTGGGCTTGTTGGACTTACCTGAGTGGTGTAGAGTCTTTGGGTGAAGACAGGTGGGTGATCGTTGACATCAGAAATCATGATGGTGGCTGTCCCTGTTCCCGCCAAACCCCCTCCATCCCTGGCCTCCACCACTACTAGGTACCGCTCCTCGGCCTCACGGTCCAGGGAGCGTAGAACCGTGTAGATGGTCCCGGTGCTGGCGTTGATGGAGAACAGGTTGAGGTTGATCTCGTTACGTACGTTCTTAATGATGCTGTAGGTTAGCATGGCATTCTTGCCCTCGTTTGGGTCGTCCAGGTCCATGGCTCGCATCTCCATCACAGAGGTGTCAGCAGGAGAATTTTCAGGCACTTGACCGACAAAACATCCGTCTATTTCCAGCGCTGGACATGGAAAGAAGGGTGCGTTGTCGTTGACATCTTTGACCTCTAAGAGCACATCGGCGAATCCTGTGAGTCCTGCCCCTCCTTCGTCTGTAGCCAGTACGAGGAATCTCCATGCCGCCCTCTCCTCTCGGTCCAGGCGTCTTTGGGCGTAGATTCTCCCGGTGCGTTCATCAATGGTGAACTCACCACCAGCACCCTGACCATGGAGGGAGTATCGTAGAGCGGTCTGGTCAGCCTCCTGGTCGGGATCTGTGGCAGACACCTGCAATGAAAATCAAACATTTAGGTCATCTATTCTAAATCTTCTACCAATAATGGATTCATTTTCTGATCTTGGGCTGCTATCAGATGAAACAGTTTAGTTACTGAGGCACTAACAAAGTTTGGGTTCCAATGCCGTCACTGGTTGCCTAAAGTTAAACTCCCTAAGGCGTTCTTAAGGCCTTAAACAAAGTGCTTTTTGGTTCCAGCACTGTTTGAGGCTCTTAAGGCCCTGACGTAGATCGTCGGCCGACAGTTTTAGTTGGACCGAGTTTTTGCGGTGTCGAGCTCAGTCACTACACGTTGGCCTTCGTCGCCACTAGTTCTTTGCCGTCTGCTTGGTGTGTCAGGAACTTTAGGGTCGGCTGTGGCTCAGCTGTAAAGCAGGTTGTCTCTCTACAGAAAAACAATCCCCAGCTCCTGAGGTCTACATGTTGAAGTGTCCTTTGGACGAGATAATGAACGCTAAGTTGCTTTGGTCAGCCAATGGTGTGACAACAGCCCATGAGAATCTGTGTGACTGTAATATTACCAATGAGCAGTGGGGCCCTTTATGTAGCAGCCTCTGCTATCAGTGTGAGAATATGTTTGGGAAAGTGGGAACACGAAGTTAAATAACGATTTGAGTGGTTGGAAGAATAGACAGTCAGTGCAGCCCATTGACCCTTTTAACCTTTCAAACTTTATAAATGTCCGTTCTTCAAGCATGGCCGGACCAGAGATGTAACAGAGAAGTGACGAGTTTAAGTGCGTACGTTAAATCTAAGATGAAGTATCACAGACTGGGGGATCTTGTTGTATAATTGCTTTTCTTTAAATACAAAAAAACATCTGAAAAATATAACCAACAACTAAACACCATCATCATAAAACAAAATGTTTCACTAAATAAGGACAGCGATGACACGGACAGACTTGGACTCCAGCTCAGTAACATTCTTTTTCTTTAAAAATAATAAACTGTTGCTTTTTGTTCAAACAGTGGGATTGCTTTTTCATTTTGTACAAATGTCGAGCCCAGCAAAGAGAACATGAGGCAGGGAGCTGATAGCAGCAGCTGCCCCCACACTCTCTGCAACGCAGGAATAAACATTTCTCTGTTGCTTTGTCCTGTTTGCTAAATTACCCTGCCTGCTATCTCTGTGAACGAGGGGACGAGAGCACGAGCTCTCACATCTGTCACTGCGACACACTGTGCAATTAAAAGTTAATAGACGCCAACAAAAGCAAGGAATAAGTACACTTTTACCCTTTCTTCTCCTCTTTTCTCACCAGAGGGTTTGTTTACAGAAGCCTTTGAAGTCCCCCCCCACTCGCCACCTCCCGCCTCCGCCACCTCCTCCCCTGTTGCCTCTGTGCGTTCCCTGACAACGTGACGCAGGTAGACAATATTGAAGATGAGCAGTCGCGGCACCACAGAGGAGGCTGCCGCGCAGGTGAAGTCAAAAAATATTCATTTCAAATTGGATTTTCCCCTCCGCTCGCTATCTGCTGAATTGTATTAACACACGGGGCTCAGAGCGGGATGCTTTCAGGGAGGGGCCGGCAGCCGAGCGCCGGAAAAACTATTGAGAGAGTTAGAGAGGAACCGAGCGTACATCAAATCAATTCCAGCAGGCGAGGGGGAGCAGGCCCGGGTTGAGGACTCGGTGACACATGCCTCTCTGACAGGGATTACTTCCTGGCCCTCTCCGACACACTTCCACCTTTTTAATCTGATTTAGCTCGGCGGCACATGCATATTACCATGAATTACCGGGGATAGGTGTGACGGAAGGCAGCTGAAAGCCATAGAAGGAAAAAAAAGAGGTGGACTGTGTGTTTCTCAGGCAACTTTCCCGATCTTTAGCCTTCCTGTGAGGAGGTTTTTGGTGCCTCTATCAGCTGATTCTGTGTGAAACAATGTCACACATGTGTGATGTGTTAGTGCGAGGACACTGGATCTGTGCTGAGGTGTCGCTGCAGGCTAATTCACCTCAACGTTTAAAGTGTGACCAATGCTATTAGATTTGTCTGCATTAAACCTGATACATTTTCACAGAGTCCTTGAGAGTGACGGAGGTGCTTCTATCTCGTGTTGACATTTTAAACAGTTTCATCTGGACTGAGCCGACATCTGATCAGTGCTTCAATTTAAAACGTTTAGCGTAGCAGCCCAAAACATTCACCGTGCTCTCAACACTTCCATTCATTCATTTTGTGTCTCTGGTTGTGCTATGCAGGGTCACACAGAGGCTGGAGCAATCCCAGAATGCACTGGGTGACATGGATTTGTTGCCAAGATCTTTATTACAAAGACAGTTCAACTTGATAGAGCTGGATTTGGGTCAGATGGCTCAACGATGGCTAAGATTGGCTGTGATTTTTTTGATGTTTTTCCAGACTTGAATGTGACTTGGATCCCGCCGAGGTCTGACCTGGGTGTGATTGGCTGGATTAGCCATTGAGGATTGCGTTGCTGCCATTGCAGCCTGTGTCGTTGCTGCGGGCTGAAGCAATCTACTTACCTTTTAATCAGTGAGACCACGTGGTATGTAATAAAACAAAGGTTCAGGTTTAATACCAACAGTTATCAGCGTTAGTAAGACGTCATAGACACAAAATAACTGACCTCTAGCATGAAGACAGGAAGCTGTGTGAGCTCCTCAGTCACGGCGGCGTGGTACTCGGTCTGGCTGAAGACGGGCGCTTCGTCGTTGCGGTTGCCCACCTGAACCACCACCAGCGTCTCGTTCTCCCACTTCCCGTCAGAGGCGACCAGCCGGAGCTCGTAGCGCTGCTCCATCTCGTAGTCGAGCGGCTGAGCCACAAAGATGGTGCCCACCTCGGGCTCCACGTCGAAGGTGCCCATGGTGTTACCCGAGGTGATCTGGTAACGCAGCTTGGCGTTGGCACCTGGTGGAGAGAGAGGAGATCAAAGGTCAATCAATCAATCCATAAGACTTCATTTGTATAAAACTTTAAATGCATCAACAAAATATAAACAAAGTGAACATCCTCGACCCTCTCTCTGACGTCCACACACAAGGTTCAGAATAAATGATTAAAAACAGACTGGATAAAAACAGGAGCTGAGGCAACGCTACAAAACTCAAGACAAGTTCAACTCAAAGTCTTTGTGATCAACTGGATGTTGACATCCTGAAGCTGCTTAAACCAACAAAATAAACTGACGACAGAACTAATGAATCCAATATTTGATCAAAAACATTTATTTATTTTTGTCCTTAAAGAGTTTAGGAAACATTTTAATGAGTTCTTCATCTGAACTTTGGAACAGTGAGGCTCATTTCTGCATCAATGAAACATCATCTTGTGGTGAAGCAGACTTTAAATGGATTGTTCAGGATTTTTGGAGATGTCATAACAGTCCATCCATCGATTATCTACACCTCTTTTTCACATTCGGGGTAGCTGAGTGGCTGGAGCTGATCCCAGCTCTCATTGGACGAGAGGCACACACACCCTGAACTGGTCACCAGCCAATCACAGGGCTGACATTCAGAGACAGACAAACAGCCACACTCACATTCACACCTACGTGCTATTTTAGAGTCACCAGTTAACCTAACGAGCATGTCTTTGGACTGTGGGAGGAAGCCGGAGTACCCGGAGAGAACCCACGCATGCACGGAGAGAACATGCAAACTCCACACAGAGAGGATCCTGTCAGACGGGGATTCAAACCAGGAACCTTCTCGCTACATTAACAATTAGTGATTAAGATAAAAATAGATATTTAATTCATACAATTTACCATACTGTATGTAATAACTGAAATGTTTGGAGGTTGATTGTTGAGACAAAAACTTTAAAAATGAAAGCAACACTAAAATAGGAGCAGAAACAATTGTGCAAAACATCAACACCTGTTTTAGGATATTGTGAATATTTGAGGCACTTTGAGAAAAGCTTCAGATAATGTTCACGTGATGCAACTCAAACCGCATCCGATTACCAGCGACACGAAGATGTCCCAGCGTTGAGCCGTCCATCATACTGACACACTGAAGCTCGTCTTGTTCAAATCAAACTCCTTGAATGATATCGGAGCAGATCTCCGTCAACACAAACATGGATTTGATTGGCAGCGGACACAGAAAAACCGGGATACCCCCGAGTGGACAGCAGCAACAGATATCAAATATTTGGGAGGAAAACAGGAGTCTCTCTCACAGCGGGGCTCATTAGCTGCCTCGCTCTGCTCCACACCTCCTCTCTCTCTCTCTCTAACACACACTTCAGGGATGGTGAAGCCTTTAGATACCCACATTTTTCTCCTTTCCTCACCTCTCTCCTCCACATCCTTGATTTATTCCACTCCTCTGCAAAATATTTGGTGACAAGTCCAAGGCTGTTTGGTGAGCTCCTGATAACGGGCATTTTGCTCAAAATCATGCATCGTCCTTTTCAACCAGACGTTCATGGAGAGGTAAATAAAAACAAGCTTGCTAACAGTTAGCGTAGCAAAGCATACAAGAAGTCGATGCATCGTATTAAAAACACATTTATATTAAACTGGTCTCGCCTGTACACCTTTCCTCTGTTGGTTGAGCTTTCTGCAGCAGAGGAGGTTTTTAAAGTGAAGTGAAAGCTGCACTTCACTTCTCACCTCTGTCGCCCTGCAGAGGTTAGCGCTATCAAGGTGGCGTACTCTGACTGCTTCACATGAACATTTCTATCACATCGTTCACATCTTCAAACACATTTGATCAGTTTGATCATGTTTGGGATAGAATACGACATCAACCTGATGATTTCAAAGCAAAGAAGTGAACTGTAAAATATTGCTGCGTTGAATGCTGGTGCTCCTCCTTCACACGAGTCCCTCCATCGACACCTGTAGCTTTCTCCCTCTTTGTATCTCGCCCCTCCCCTTATTTAAATCCTCCTCATTGGGCCCTTTAATGTCTGATTATTGTTTCCTCTCCTTCTTTCCTTGACAGCTTCCTTTGCCCCTCTATTCTTCCTTTACTTCATCCTCTCCTTCCTCTCTCACTTCCTCTACTTTAATCACCTGCCTTTGTTTTGAAATATTCATGCCTCAGATTCTCCTCTCTCCTCTGTAGTCGTCTCCTTCTTTCCTTTGCCTTCCTTTAAACACCTTCCACTGATGCTTCTTACACACCTGTTTTCAATATCCCTCCTTCCTTGCTACTCTCTTCCTTTTCCTTATATCCTTGATTCCTCTGTCCTCTTCCTTTCCTCATTTCTTGCTTCTCTTTCCTCTCTCTAAACTCTTTGTTGCTCTGATCGTGTCTCCTCGCTTCCTTCTTCCCATTCCTTTTCTGGCTTCATCTCTCTCTCTTTATGATTTTAGAGATGCAGACACACACAGAAACATGCTAAACACAGACATGTACAAACACACAGATGCAGGCCAGAGGCAGGTCTGTCTGGGTTAGGCCTGCTCTGTGTTTACGGGCACCAAGGAGACTTCAGGAGACAAACACCATCTGTGGAGACATGCAGGACCTTCATTACCACACCGCAGAGCAACTGTGTGTGTGTGTGTGTGTGTGTGCGTGTGTGTGTGTGTGTGTGCGTGTGTGTGTGTTTGTGTGTGTGAGCGAGGGGAAGCTTAAGTGCACCGGTCCGTCACATCCTCTGAACACGATCTGTGGTGACACTCGGCGAGCGTCTGAGTGTGTGTGAATGTGAGTGTGTGTGTAAATGTGTGTAGGGAGTAGTTCCAGCGGTTTCTTGCCTCGAGCAGCCTCCCTAATGATCAGTCTGGCCATATGGTGTTGCCCTCTTAACACACACACACACACACACACACACACTCACACTCACACACACACACACACACACACACACACACACACACACACACACACACACACACACACACACACACACACACACACACACACACACACACACACACACACACACACACACACACACACACACACACACACACACACACTGGGGGATAGTGCTGATTTAATTCGAAGCCTAGCAGGAGGCCTAAAATTGAGATTAAGGTCAGATCTGCGCTCCTCGTGAGGTGGACCTGAGGGGAAAGTCGACCCTGAGCGCTGACTGCAGGTCGACACTTTGAAGGACTCGACTCATCACTGGAGGAAGTTTTCATTTCGATTAAAAAAACCCGCATTAGAGAAACATCTCATGTTGTGGCCTCAGATAGCTGCAAGAGATACTGCAGCTTTTTGAAATTCAGTGGACCGCACTACCCAGAATTCCAGGGACACAAACAAAGGCAAAGGTAGACAAGCAACTCCCATATCATGAAGGTTATATTGAATGTTTGTGTCAGTGTAGTCTGGTGTGTTTGTAAGGAGTGATGTAACAGCTGTTTGTGTTCAGCTGTAACATAAAGGTCTCTCTCTGTAGAGATCCTCTCTGTAATGATGTCAGAGCTTTCACACTTTCAGAAAACTCCTGAAAAACTGCATGTGTGAACGCAAACAGCCGAATGCTTCACTCAGATATCATCCAGAGTTTCTCCTCCAGCCTCCTCATATTTTGTCTGCAGCAAGTCAGAGTGAGCTGATGTGAGAACGCAGCAGGATATAATCAGGAGAATTCCCCTGGAGCCAATAGGAGGGGGAGTGACATTTATATCCTGTGACTGCTTCATGGTGCACTGGCTGTCTGCACGCCACCGCTACGCTCTCCGTGCTCTAATGAACCTGCTGCATTCTGTTTCCTGTTCTCCAGTATGTTCTTCTCCACTCTTTAGTTCAGATTGTGATTCTGTTCAACTACACGTAGCATTGATACGTATAAAGACAGATATTCTCATTATAGCGTCGTGTAGAGGACTCTGTTGCTTCGTCCGCTACTTCCCCGTCGTTTTTTTTACGTCACGTCTTACCTCAGGACTTTGTATTATAAACCAACAACACCTATTGAACCACCAACACCATCATCATCATCATCATCATCATCATCATCATCATCATCATCATCAGCAGCAGCAGCGTCTGTCTGAACAGTAACATCACAGCCCAAATTACAATCACACACACGCTCGCTCATCCTCATTATCACTTCACACTGCAGCAGTGTGTGTGTGTGTGTGTGTGTGTGTGTGTGTGTGTGTGTGTGTGAGTGTGTGTGTGTGTGTGTGTGTGTGTGTGTGTGTGTGTGTGTGTGTGTGTGTGTGTGTGTGTGTGTGTGTGTGTGTGTGTGTGTGTGTGTGTGTGTGTGTGTGTGTGTGTGTGTGTGTGTGTGTGTGCGTGTTTACTAAACCCCGGGGCGACACTAAACTGAAACACCAAACTCAGCGGAATTAAAAAAGAGCCTCTTGATCTCATTACCAGACGCTCTTAGTTCGGCAAATTTTCCACTCGGAGGACCAAACGGGATCCAGAAAAACACGGCGGGCGACAAAAGCTGCTGCGCCTAATCAGCTTTAAGACAGGGGTGGAGGGGGGGTTTATCTAAACCAACCCCTCACATACACCCCACCCTACCTTTGATTACCCCGACAAACAACATTAAGGCAGGAATAAATACAGAAATGTGTGTTTGTGTTTGTCTGACCTCGAGCTTATACCTGGACGGAGGGTCAGCGGAGCTTAAACACCTGACAGCCTCAACGGCACACACACACACACACACGTACACACACGTACACACACGTACACACACGTACACACACGCACACACACACACACACACACACACACACACACACACACACACACACACCCCTTATATGTTTATTTCAAATACACTGGCATCATCGAGTGACTGAACTGAATGGAGAAGGTTTGCTAAGAAACAAATGACCTCAATTGTCTCGTCACTGAGTTTCTTCTTGTATTTGTATTGTTGTTAGGTGGGGGTGTTTCTGCTGTGAATGTTCAATGATGATGAAACAGATGGTGGATTAGCGGTGGAGGTCAGACAACATTTCAGAACACACGTGGCTGTAACACCTTTCATGTCAACAGTCTTCCCGTTAGAAGGTACAGCCTTCACGTTCCTGTCCATTTGGAAACACTTCTCCAAGAGTTTGCACAGTGACGTTTTTATAAATGGAGTCTGGTGTCCTTGATGTGAAGGTGTGACGGCTGCTTGTGGTTAAAAAAACACCTTTAAGATGCAGCCATTACAGCCTGATTCACTGCTGCAGGCTGAAACTATCTACTGAAGAAATCCTAAAGCTCAGGACCCCTCCATCAGTTAGAGCTCAACATATGTGGAAACAGTTCAAAAACCTGCAAGGATGTCCCTTTAAAAACAGCTTCATGTCATGTTAGGCTTTTCTTGGAGCAGTTTGTGGGGTGTCACTAAGGGGTTAACGAGGGGTAACAATGATTGTCTTGTGGATTTATTGGTGCAGACTAGAAAACAAGCTTAATCAGATCTGTCTCTCTGAGAGGGCTGACTCAGCAGGGATCAGGTCCTATCTTGTATTTAATCTCATCCCTCATACCTGGAGTGTTTGAGTAAAGATCATGGACCCCCCCAGTGTTTTCGGGTCAGGGTGTTTGTTAATTACCCCAGGGCCTCCCTGATGAGACACAAACTGGGGATAAAGCGTCTACGTTTGGGAGGGATTCAGCAGAAGTTTGCTATCGTAGCATTTCTTAATCCCGTGTTCAGCTTCTTCTTGGGGCTCGCAGGGATCAGTCTGAGGGGAATAAACGCGGAATCCAGACTCTTACATCAACAACAACCAGCGCACATTACACAAACACAAATAAGACAAAAAACAGCAGCTTGAACGTTTATCGCGTAACAATGAAAAATGTGAAGCCAAGCAGATTATGAAACCTGGGGAGTCTAGAGACACGTAATACCTAAAGGGACCTCACTGAGACTGGATTAGGAACACGTGGGTCCAAAGTGGGTCAAAAGTAGGACTTGAGTACTCTTCATACAGGACCAGTAATCCTGCAGGAATGTGTAATCATTGAGAAGCTTGATTTGATCTTCACCTCGTGCAGAATTGCCATGGCTACCTAAAAATGATGCTGATGCAGACGTAGCAGCAAAGAAGAGAAAATATGATCATAGTGAGGCGACATGCCAATCAGATAAAGCTCGTTCCTAAAGAGGGTGACCCTTGGGTTGGCTTTCTCTCGCTTTCGAGCGGCTTGATGAAGAGCTACGTGGAGTTGGTCTGCTTTCTGTTGGACAGGCAGGTGCCAAACATCAGCGGTTAGCTTGTGCTAGCTTGCTAAATCATTGGCTTTTCCATCACAACAAATGTTATATTCTCAGCTAGCTTGCAGTGTAGCTACAAGCAGTTAGCATACACGCTAACCCTGCAGTGAGCGTGCACTTCTGGTTGAATGTTACGGGCTGCAACCAACATTTCAACTGACTTCACCTTTAAGACTAGAACTAGAGTTTCATTACTGGGGAAAGCATTTTTATTTCTATTCTGTTTAGTTTGATGTGTACAAAAAAGTATCGACTAAAGACAGAAGGACTGAGAGTGAGACGAGAGGAGTGCATCTCAAATCAGACTAAGATTTTATTCTGACAGTGAAGTCACTGAGTTAGTTCTAAGATTTGCATAAAGTGTCTTTAACTATATTTTAATTGTCCAGAGTGCGCCTGAGAACATGAAACTATCTTTGCAAATAAAAACCGTAAATAATACCTAAAGGAAGGATGAGTAAAGCTGAAGAAATCGAGTCGATTAAACTCAGGGGTATATATTATTCGAGTGTGTGACTTTTCAGTCAAACTGATTTCTCTGTGCTGTCAGATTCAATCACAGTTCTTTATACGATGTGTCTGCGAGTCATTAGTGAGGTGAAAAAACTTTGACTCTGGAGTCACATATCTTTACTTTCAGACTGATGCTTCTTATTCTCACGTCTTGTTAGTGCAGCCGTTATCTCTGCACTGATCTGTTTCCTGTTTCTATATCTGACAAATACAGTAAACGGCTCTATTCTTAAATTTCATCACAAAGTTTGGAGACCGTGCACGAGAGCGACAGGAAGTTCTGGATTCTCCTCAGGGGATCTGGAATACGAAGCCGAGTGTGAGCGTGTGCAGGCAGAAGGAATAAAGGTTAAAGATTAAAAAGAGAAAACAAATAATCAGACGTCACTCTCCTTCCTTCAATAGCTCAGAGTAAAGAAAACCCCCGAGGCTGTGAGGCGCCGCCAGCAGCCGTCATTAACACAGAAAGAAAGAGACGGGGGAGAGGGGGGGAAGGGAGGGGTGACGTTTGTTCTGTTGTTGTTTTCAGATTTCTTTTCCCCGCGTCCTGCTGCTTATTGGTTTAGAGCGGAGGAGGAAGAGGAGCGAGGGACAAACACAAACAAAGAGACAAACATCAAAACTGTCGACCTCAAGGGAGCAGCAGAACCCGCTAATGAGCTGTGACAGCGAGAGGAGAGGAGAGGAGAGGAGAGGAGAGGAGAGGAGAGGAGAGGAGAGGAGAGGAGAGGAGAGGAGAGGAGAGGAGAGGAGAGGAGAGGAGAGGAGAGGAGAGGAGAGGAGAGGAGGAGGGGCTTCAAAGTACGCCACTTTAAATAAGTACATTTTGGGTCGAAAGCATTGATTGTTTTTTTAACTTGACGTTGTGTCTCCACCTCCTCCTGTTGTACAAAAGTGAAGCCAAAATCCCGCAGCAGACGCTGAGATACTGTGCATGTGGAGTCAGAGTCTGTGCAGCAGCGATTGGTTTGTTTTTGATGTCCCGCCTGTTCCTCTAACAAAACAACATCAAACAACAAGAGATGCTAAAGTCATTCTATCGGTGAATCCTCATGCCACTCACCTTCGTCCTCGTCGTTGGCGGTGACCGTGATGAGGACGTAGCCGACCTCCTTGTCTTCCTCCACGCTCACCTCGTAGACCGGCTGGGGGAACGCCGGTGCGTTGTCGTTAACATCCGTGATGAAGATCCTGACGTAGGCCGTGTCTAAAGAGATATAGACAGATTCATGATGAGATGATTTATTATTTCTTAACACATTAAATGAACTCCATGAAAGAGCAACATAAGGTGACGTGAGAACGTTTCTGTGACGAGAAGAAGACAAGATGGTTCTGTTTGAGCTGCTTCCATCACCTCTGGAAAGAAACAAAGCATTTTGTTGCTTCTTACCTGTGTTGGGTTGTCCCTGCTGGCCCGGTCTGGAAGACTCTGAGCCATCCTGTGATTGGACCTCGATCAGGTAGGACGCTTTCTGCTCGCGGTCGAAGGAGGCTCGAGTGACGATGACGCCGCTGCGTGAGTCGATGCTGAAGAACTGAGAGTCCCCACTCTCGTCTTTCAGGATCACGTAGTGGATCTGAGGAAGGAGAAGAAGAAGGAGAAATAAGCCAATACAGAAGCTGAAGAAGTTAACAGACAGTAAGAAAGCTGTTATCTTTCCTCACCTTGCCGTGCAGACCGGAGTCCAGGTCAGTTGCCGACACCTGAGCCACTGACGTGCCGATCTCCGCACCCTCGGGTACCGTGGCCTCGTACGTGGACGACAGGAAGAAAGGGACGTTGTCGTTCACGTCTGAAAATCATGAAAGAAAAGGAGAAGTGGCGATGAATTTTTGTTTTTGTTTTTCTGTTGTTGGCAGGAGAACACGAGCGGTCTGTCATCTCTACAAAGCTGATTAAACCGGATTAAAAGTGACGGAAAGAAACGGAGAGACAAACAAGAAAAAGAAAGACAATAAAGTTTGTAGTGTTTGCAACATTTACACCATTAAATCGGATATAAAATGAAAGATCAGCTACAGTGGAATAATAAAGAGAAGGAGTCAGTCTGAGGTTTCAGACGTCCATCAGAACGCCAGCTTGGACTCAGTCTCCCCTCGCTAATGAAAACAGAGTTATTAGTGAGGAATTATCCTCCAAACTCCCTGAGTCCACAAAGCAGCTTGTCAGCTCACTTTCTAGCTCCGCTAAGCCAATTACAGCTTCCGATGTGGGTTTGTTCAAAGCCAATCAAAGTCAGGAAGTGTTTTCTCCTCTTTCCTTCGCTCCCCCCCGCCTACAGACGCTGATTGGGAAATGAGTCACTGTTAAAATGAAGCGGCGTGGAGCTCACACATCCAGTCACCGCTGTTTCCTTTCTTTTTTTAAACTGCAGGGATGAGCAGATATATGAACTATACTTCATTATTCCTCCAGCAGTGTGGCTCATTATAGCGCTGCAGACGCTCCCACATTACAGCAGCTTTCCTCTGCTGGTCACCGCTGAACCATCGCTTCTTTATGACTGAGAGTGGGCCGCTAATTCTAAGAGAAGTCAACGACAGGAAGAACAAATATTTCAGGGTGCATCAAAGTATTATCTGATGACTTCTGCAATTGTTTGTGATGGAAAACACTGCTCACACGTCACGTTAAGTATGACACATATCTACAAACTCTCAAGGTCTAAAATAAGAGCTTCTTTAACTTCATTCATGTAAAAGCATCAGAGCAAACAAAGAGGAGACACAGCTGCAGCTTGAAACAGCTTTGATAACCAAACATTATTTTATGTGCAAACCCCAAAAATATTCTGTGACTTCGACACCGTTAGCTTTCTGCCCCCTAACCCTAACTAACCCTCTGCACATTTCAGGACTCTACTGTCAATCAAACCTGCAGCTCCATCAGTGTCCTGGGAAACACGATCATTTGCACGTAGCTTTCATGTAGACACGAGTATCTGCACCTTTCACTGATGTAAACTATTCCACAGAGTGTTGATATAATACTAGATAATACTACGACTGAGATAATACTAGTAATGCACAGCTCTGATATGACAGATGATGCATATGGCTGCTGCAGTGTTGTTGGTTTGACTCCGTTTCATCACATTTCATTCTCGTCTCTCTCCTGATTCACGTCTGCCTCTGCAGAGCCTACCTTCTCTGGTCCAAACAAATCCAGAGCATTCAGGACCAGAATCTAAAGTTAGAAGGAGGACATACTGGCTGCTGCATTGTTGTCAGAGAAGCCAGCACTTCAACATAGCATGTTTCCTTAATGTCTGATCATAGAGTAAGCTCACTTTATCATTTCAGTCCCTACACATCTTACTGGTTGATCCTTTAAGCTGGAAAAACTCAAATAGGACCACATGTCATGATTCCACCTAAAGTACTTGGAACTCCCAGGAACTTTATTACAGGGCGCTAATCACCCCTGATATCTGTATTTTAAAGGGGACATATTATGAAAAATCCAGTTGTACAGTGTTTTTGAACATTTATTTTGTTAACCTGAGTGTCTACTGACCCATAAGATGTGAAATAAACCCATCCAGTCCTTTGTTTGTGGTCTGCAGAAGTCTTACCACACAGAGAAAAATACCCTCCCCTCCCCTGTTTTCTCCACCCATGGACTCCACCCCCAGCCTAGAGCAAACTTTTGAGCAGGTCCGCCATTTTTATTCTCTCTTGCGAAGGAGTGATGTCTACCGGGAAAACTCAGGGGGGGGGCTCATTGCATTTAAAGAGACACACACACCAAAACGGAGCGTTCTGAGAGAGCTGGTTTCTACAGGGTCACAAACCTCCTCTGGTGCTTGATTCATGTTATATTTTGACCAAAGCACAGCACAGATGTTTCATTTAGACCACAGGGGACTGTTTGAAAAGGTGGAGAAGGGGATAATATGTCCTCTTTAAGAAAGTGAAATAACGCCTTGCATTTGGAACTTTAACGTTCAGACCCGCCCCCATTATGGATAATTTCTTACCGATGGTTCCTAGTTCTTGGGAAAAGTTGCTACACTAAAACGTGGCCATAAGAGAGAAAAAGGTTAATCAACACACGGCCCCTCCCCCCCCTCACCTGTCACGTTGACGTAGACGGTGGTAAACGATGCGAGCGGCACAGCAGCGACGTTCTGGACTCTGACTCTGAGCGCGAAGAAGCGAGTCGTCTCGTAGTCCAGGTTCTCGGCCACCAAGATGGACGCCGAGCTGTCCGCCCGGTTCGGCTTGACGTAGAACCGAACAGGCATGTTGGTCTCCGGCACCTGACCCTCCTCCAGGTTGTAAGTCACACGGGGGTCACCGAGCGGGGACGTGGCCTTGATGGTCTGACGGGAGGGACAGAGAAGAAGACAGGTGGGTGAGAAGAACACGATGGATAAATCCATTTGTAAGTGTATAGTATCGTATCATAAGGCGTTGAATCAAACTTCTATCTAGTGTTTTTGCGTTACCGATGTTTGTAATAATGCGGAGAGAGAACAGTCACTTGACTTCACACCTTTAGAGGCACATCTTTGTAAAGGTTGGTGGATTTTGGATGGTTTTGCAGAATATTAACAGGACTCATCCCTCAGCTTGAGCTCATGAAATAGAGAGAGTAATATGCAGCTCTGCACAAACACTGCTGCAGACCTAGCCATAACAATAACTCCCACATGTCATTACAATCCAGCTCAGAATAAAGCCAAAGAAGAAGAAGACGACTCCGTCCTGCTCCATGATGACATCTCTTTACTACACAGCTGTTTGCTGTCAGCAGCAAACCGTTCATCATCATAACGGCTCCAACGGCTCTAACGTCTCCCAGATCCATAAACCAAAACATTCACTGAAAATATGACGGCGTAAGATACACAACTGTACGACCAAGAATGCAGCGTTTCAACGCTCAGAGCTGCAGATCAGTCCTTCTATGGACATCAGGCGCTGACCGGGACATGTCCAGAAGTTTGCACGACCTTAAAAGGTTTCAGATCCGTATCTGTTGATGTTTTTGTGTGAAAAAATACGTGATTGGATCCGTGTGTGTGTGTGTGTGTGTGTGCGTCCTGATCGCATCCACCAGCAGTAGAGGTTTTAAGACTCACATTATTCTCTTGGCTGCAGTTGGAGCTGACCTTAGAGAGAGAGAGAGAGAGAGTGAGTGTGTGTGTGTGTGTGTGTGTGTGTGTGTGTATGTGCTTTTAAGGCTCTTGTTCTTCCTGACCACACACTCTGGCCTCGGCAGGGAAGGATTGTGTTTTCCACGGTTGAGTGATGCTACAACAATTTAATGTTGTGAGAGTAAGGGTATGACCTGTACTGTTCAACACGCACGCACGCACGCACGCACGCACGCACGCACGCACTCACGCACGCACTCACACGCACACACGCACACACACACTCACACACACACACACACACACACACACACTCACACACACACACTCACACTACTGATTCATGCAGCGACAGAACAGATTTTTAGAATTAGAGTTAAAGATGAATTCTCTTATGAACGTTTGTAAACCGCTCACTGATCATCAGAGTTGTTTTCAGTGTTTTACTTCTCGTCTCAAACATCTCGTCTGTTTGCACCATAGACTGCACATACTAGACGGTGTCCCTCAGCCTCTGTTGAACCGGGTGAAGCCAGTACACCGCAGTGACGGGCGCTGACATGTTGTGAATAAACAACCAGACTTGGTGCAGTAGGGATCGGTGCTGACAGCATGCTGCTATCGCTACTGGAAACACACTTTAACTTCCTGCTAAAAGGTCAAAGGTCAGTTAGGTGGGTTCAGTTCAGGGGAACAGGTTTTTGTGTCGGGTTGAAGCAGACACTCATGGTTATGGAAGTTCAATCACTTGTGTGTTAGTGTTTGTCACGTTTTTTTCTCGCTGTTGTTACAGAAGCCTAGAAACCCAAAGTGCATTCAAAACATGTTGTTTAACCTAATTTTCCGTGATGACATTTCATTTTAGTCGTTTTCTTGATATCTCAACTTAGTTTTCTCGTTGTCTAATGAAATCAAAACTGATAACGCGTAACTGAGGAACAATGAGCGCCGGCGAGAAGCACTTATCACGTAAAAACCTGCGTTGTTGTCCTGAGATATCAACATGAATAAGTCAAGATCTCAAGATCTCGGAGTAAAATAAAATGTATGGTTATATATGTCCGCTCAGGGCTTCCATATTAAAGTGCAGTTAGTGCAAACCTGAATCTGATCTCTTTGTACAGGAGATCTGTGTGCTTCCAGAAAGACCGGTCCACGACATGGTTAGCTCGGCGTCTCATACGGTCTGGAAACAGGAGGAAACTTTGGCCTGCAGCTCCATTAAAAGAGAAAAGATTCACCTTCAAGCAGCTCCAGTCATTGTTTCCAGCAGAGGTAACATGTTTCCTCACAGAGACACGCAGACACGCTGAGTGAGAAACACTGTCTGCAACTTCAAACACCAAAACCCTCTCAGCACTCTCTCTGTACCGGGGACCAGAGCAGCTCGAACGCCCCTTTAAAGACACTCGCATGTCTTTTCTACCCACTCTGCACGTACGCAAGAACACACACACACACACACACACACACACACACACACACACACACACGCGCGCTCACACACACGCTCACACTTGTTGACACAGTTGCAGCAAGCACAACATTAAAGTTCAAAGGAAATCAATTCCATGCTAATTATAAAGGGACAGGTAGAGCAGGCAGCAGGTGAAAGTAGACCTCTCCCTCTCTTAGCTCCTTCTGGGTCCGCCTGGGGTCTCCTACTAGTTTGACTCTACGGGAAAATCCCAAAGGACTCTGGAAACGTGCCTGACTTCCTGCTGGGAATATCGACACAGTTTTCACTTGAGTTATAGGATCGGATGCCTTGTGGCAGCAGCACCAGTTCTCCTGCAGACAGTAACCCCATTAAGACTCCCAGGAGACGAGGCTGACTCAAACTTCCAGGACCAGGAAATAACCCTGCAGGGGAAAGTTAAGTTAAGGAAACTGCATCTAACCAAACGTAAATCCTTTATCCTCTGAGATATGTTTAAGTTTTCTCCCGAGTCTTGACACTCTGAATCCTCCACACACGACCTGATGTTTGATGCTCCACCAGCGTTCCCTTTCTCTTTTTAAAGATTATTTTATCGCCTCTTTGTCCTTATTGATAGGACACCTCCAGAGAGAGCGGGGCAGACAGGCATCAAAGGGTCGAGGTCGGGAGTTGAACCTGCAGCCGATGTGTCGAGGCCAAGACTTCCTTTACGTAAACTTGTCAAACGCCCCCTTCAACAATGCCAGGTCAAGACGGGACTCCTTCTCCTTCTTCCCACCCCACCGAGCTGGCATCGGACGGAGTATCAAAGACATAACAGAGTGTGTGTGTGTGTGTGTGTTGGAGTGTGTGTGTGTGTGTGTGCGTGTGTCTGAGTGTGTGTGTGTGTGTGTGTGTGTCTGTGTGTGTGTGTGTGTGTGTGTGTGTCTGAGTGTGTCTGAGTGTGTGTGTGTGTGTGTGTGTCTGAGTGTGTGTGTGTGTGTGTCTGAGTGTGTGTCTGAGTGTGTGTGTGTGTGTGTGTGTGTGTGTGTGTGTGTGTGTGTGTGTGTGTGTGTCTGAGTGTGTGTGTCTGAGTGTGTGTGTGTGTGTGTGTGTGTCTGAGTGTGTGTGTCTGAGTGTGTGTGTCAGAGTGTGTGTGTGTGTGTGTGTGTGTCTGAGTGTGTGTGTGTGTGTGTGTCTGAGTGTGTGTGTCAAAGTGTGTGTGAGTGCAGAGCTCGTGCAGTTTGTTTACACGTCGTTCCTCTCGTGGTTCTGCAACACCAATATTACGCAGGTGTGGGGTTCAACGTAAACGCACAAAGGCAGAGTAGTTCCAGCGCTGTGATGTAATCTTAATGTTCAAACAGCTTCCAGTCAAGAATAGAGTTGAAGCTGAGGGACGACATCAGAGAACAGAGCATGAGGACACTTATTTTAAAATATCTTAAGGGAGACGATTAAAAAGATAACTTGTTAAAAATTGGTTAAAAATGGGATTTCAGATGTACCGTACTCCCCTCCCTTTAAGTAAACTCTACCCTAACTCATGTCAAATGTCATCGTTGCAAAACATATACTGGCTCCATTATCTGGAAGGCAGTACACTCTGACTGTCAAGGTTATAGAGCAAGCACTGGCTTTAACACCAGTGCTTTACCTTTGTGGCACAGAACTGGACAGGACTTTAGATCCCATATCTACAAAGAGAATCTAGCAAAGAAATGCATCCTGCTCAACTGGGACCAGCAGAGAGCTCCAACATTCAATCAGTTCAAACAAATTCTCAATGACACTTTACTGCTGGAGCAGCGCACGTATAGCTGGAGGCAGAAGGAGACATCTTCATGACAACGTGGAAGTGCACACACTCTGGAGAGCATGATGTGTTTTGGCCCTATGCAGGGAAAAAATCACTGAAAGAAGAACTTTTATTTATTTTATATTCATTTGGCTGATTGTATTATTTCTTCTTTGTCTGTCTTTCCTTATTCCTGCCCGTGGGGGGGGGGGGGGGGGGTGTAATAATGGGATTTCAGGGAACACTTATTTCCTCTTTTGCTCAACAAACAGACTGTTTTCCTGCGTACAACGAAAGCCTTCTCAAGTGTGATTAGTCAATTCACCTTCGACTACACAATGAAACCAGAACATTTACAATACCAACATCTTGTCAAGCACCTGCAGAGTTTCCATTCGTGTTCAGAAATCTAAATAAAGATTTGTGCCAACAAACCTTGAAAGGCTTTTATCTTTTTCAGGTAAACAACCACTTCATTACAAATGATGCAAATTAGCAAGTTTTTCAGCTGCAACAAAAAACATGACATCATTGAGCACAACTTTATTCTCCACTAAAGAGGCTTTGAAGGTCCAATCAGTAAGATGTGTAGAGAGTGAAATGATAAAGTGAGCTTACTCTATGATCAGACATTAAGGAAACATGCTATGTTGAAGTGCTGGCTTCTCTGACAACAATGCAGCAGCCAGTATGTCCTCCTTCTAACTTTAGATTCTGGTCCTGAATGGTCTGGATTTGTTTGGACCAGAGAAGGTAGGCGGTTTGAAGGCACCCCCACACGGCCGTTTTGGACGCCCCTCGGTTTGCCAGATATGAGAGCAGTTATCAGGTCAAACCAGCAGGTGTTGCAGCAATGGAAGCGGGCAAGAGAACTGGTTCAGATAGAAGTGATTGTACCCGACCTAAAAAGCCTCTGCATGTTTCTAATAAGCTCCACGAGCAGAAACGTGCTCAAACTAGGATCAATATTGGAGATGCTTTTGAAAAATGGAGAGAGGTTAGAACGCAGAAAGGTTTACAGACCGATGCAGAGCTGGATAAACACTGAAGCTTCAGTGTCCACCACATGGTGACCTGCGTGAGCATCCACTCTAGAGAGGAGGGGGCGGGGGGGAGACAGCTCTCTGCAATGTTTAGAATTTAGACTGCAGTACCCGTTTTAAACACTAGGTGTCAGAGTTACATATTGCTCCTTTAAACATGAACAACTGGACTAAAATGAAATTCTGAAATAAAGGCTCAGAGTGATGTCTATTATTTCAGGTTTTAGTTAAATTAAGTCAGTTAAAGTCAAAGAGTGATGAATAAAAAATGAGCATGATCATCAGCAGCTTTCAGGTTTGTAGGTGGGGAGTCGTGTCAGGACACGTTGGTCCTCTCCAGGAAGCCGTCTGTAAGCGGTCTGTGGATGTGCCCGGCAGCAGGCGGAGGCAGCGGAGCGAACAGAATCAGCACTAATGAGAGATCATCTCATTAGACATCAGTGCAGGCAGTGTGCTGAAGCTAAGCTGATCAGTGTTTGCCATCTTCTCCCACACAGATTAACGCCTGTGGAGATATCGCAGCAGATCGCTCTCAGCTGGTGGAGCTGGTGTGAGTGAGAACCAGCAGCTGGAATACAGATCGTCCTGTCAGCTTCATACTCTGGGAGTGTTCAGCTGCAGACCAGTCTTTTTATTTTAACACTGATCATTTTCATACCAAATATTCTGTATTGTGCATTTTCCAGAAGCTCCTGACGTTTAATGTTGAGTTTTTATTTTTATATTGGGGGCTTTTCTAAGTTTAGAACAAAATCTAAGAACACTCAGAGGATTCTTCTGCATGTTTGTGATGATAAGGGGGTGCAAAATTTAACACACCTGCCTTAAGGGATTGACTGCCTGTTAGTGTGCATATCTACTCTACATATTTGGGGTGTGGCGGCTTCCTGACAAAACACCTTTTGTCGAATGTTTATTAAAGGAGCAGCATGTAACTCTGACCCCTAGTGTTTAAAACGGGTACTGCAGTCCAAATTCTAATCATAGCAGAGAGCTGTCTCCCCCCCCCCCCCCCTCCTCTCTAGAGTGGTTGCCATGTGGTGGACACTGAAGCTTCAGTGTTTATCCAGCTCTGCATCGGTCTGTAAACCTTTCTGTGTTCTAACCTCTCTCCATTTTTCAAAAGCATCTCCAATATTGATCCTAGTTTGAGCACGTTTCTGCTCGTGGAGCTTATTAGAAACATGCAGAGGCTTTTTAGGTCGGGTACAATCACTTCTATCTGAACCAGTTCTCTTGCCCGCTTCCATCGCTGCAACACCTGTTGGTTTGACCTGATAACTGGTCTCATATCTGGCAAACCGAGGGGCGTCCAAAACGGCCGTGTGGGGGTGCCTTAAAACCGCCTACCTTCTCTGGTCCAAACAAATCCAGACCATTCAGGACCAGAATCTAAAGTTAGAAGGAGGACATACTGCTTTTTGATTTCACAGCATCTACGTGATGTACATATAACCAACGTTCTTATTTTATTTAGTTTCACTTTATTTCTCTTGTTTAAAAAAAACTATGAAAATAAGCGTGAGGATAATCATTCTGTCTCACTGAACAATCAGACTCATCAGCAGAAAACATCAACAGGAAGAGGAAGCAAACAGGAGGAAGTGTCTCACAGCGTCTCCCTCCCTCTACCTTATTAAACTGTGTAATTACCAAACCTAATTAACGCTGCTAAATTTAAAACAACAGTTCCTCCTCTCTGCAGATAACAGAGCGGAGGAGAGGGAGAAGAACTGATGGACGTGTTCTGGTTATGACGAGTTATAACAAAAAAAAAAACAATATTGAACTCATGGTGACAAAGAATAAAAACGACCAAAGATGGGACGGAAATGCAAAAACCTGAACCTGATTTATCTGGTTTGAAACCTGGAGCAGAATCAGACTGATGTTGAACATCCGCCTGCTGACACCGCGCTCAGCTTCCATCTTTAAGACGCTCTCATTACTTCCCACAACAGATCCTAAAGCTGGTCACACACTTGACGATTTGAGGCCTGATTTGCCCCCCACAGTGGTTAGAGGGGCGTGGCCTGATTCAAAGCTTGTCGTATTCATAATCCGTCTCCTCATCCAGGAATTCATCCGTATTGTTTTTCTGTTTTTCGCTGCAAAACAGACAACACATCAGGACAGCCAGCTGACGACGTCCATCGTCCTCCATATTTGTTTTTTCTTCTGAAGTCACGTTTGATCACGTGAGTGTCTGTGAGATCGTTACAAACAGCAGGTGTGTGGTCTCCCCGTCTGGCTGAGTCGTCTAGTGTGTGGGTTCAGAGGGTTATAATAATGAAAATCTGAAACTGTCCTCGTGTCTGTGGTCTCCTAAGTTTTTAAAATCGGTTGAGATTTGAAAGTCGTCGAGTGTGTGGCCAGCTTTAACGTTTTTTTGATCCAACCATCAGGAGGAAAGAGTGCATCTGTGAGGGACTACTTCCAGCAGCGGATTGATCCATATTCAGTGCTCTATAGTGATTATTTAAAGGCTCTCATGTTCATGGTGATGAAGCGACAATAGAGACAACAATGGAGCTTCACTGCAACTTTACACCGCAGGTCACACCTCCACATTTACACCCTGATGGTAGAGGCTGCTGGGTAAAGAGTCCATCAGTATTAACTCATCCATTCATACACATTCAGACGCTGCTGACAAAGCAGCGGGAGTAACTTGGGGTTAAGTGTCTTCCCCAAGGACACATCGGATATCTTGCTGCAGGAGCTGGGGATTGAACCCCCGACCCTCCGGTTGAGAGACGACTGACTCTACCACTGAGCCACAGCCTCCCTTGTTAATTCTCATGCTATGTCACATGCACTCCCTTATGCATGCTCACTCATTTTCCTGTTTCACATCACCTGGTCACATCTATCCAATAGCACTGCTCCACTTCCTCGTTGTTAGAAAATATGGCTTCCTCTTTCACCAGTTCATTCATGCCATCGTTATGTGCGACCCTCCACCTCCCCATCACCGCTAAGCCTTCCCAGTTCAATCAGCCTCAGACATCATCAGCTAACACCTCCACCGTCCGCGTCTGGACTCCACGGGGGGAAAGATCTCGCTGCCGCTCAGGGCAGACATCCTCAGATTGCCTGATCTCCCTGTCTTAATTGCTGTCCTTGCACTGTCTGCTGTCCTTGTACTGACTTGTCGCACAACAAATCGCCGTCCGGGGACAAATAAAGTTAAAGTTGAGTTGAGGTTCAAGCTCCAGAGATTCTCTGACAATAATTCAATATCACTTATTTATCTTTGGTTTATTTACTCGTCTCTGCTGACTGAAATACCTCAAAGAGTAAATGATAAGTCGTGTTTTTCTGTTCTGACACTTTAAAATTAAAACACTTGAAGCAACAGTTTCTCTTCTACTCTTTTATCTCTCCTCCTCCTCTCCTCCTCCTCCCCTCCCCTCCTCTCCTCCTCCTGCATTTACCTCCCCCCCTCCTCTCCCCTCTCCTCTCCTCCTCTGTCCATCACACAGTCTGTCAGGTTAAACACAGTAATCAAGCATCTGTTTCTCGGAGGTGATGAGAGTCCATTGTGACGCTCCGGCAGCAGGTGTAATTATCTCTCCATCTCCTGTCAATCATCTCTGACAGATGGAGCTGTGGGCGGGACAACCTCATATCATCATCATCGTTATCGTCTTCAGCTTCATCATCATCATAACCTTCAGTCTTTTCAGTTATGATGCAGGTTCCAAAAGAAGGAGGGTAGACTGAAAAAAAGCTTAGACACACACCACGCACGCACGCACACAAACACAGACACACACAGACACACACACAGACACACACGCACACACAGCCTACAACTGTTTGAAAACTGACTAACCTCCATGAAATCGAGCAGCTGGAGGCTAAAAACTCCTCCACCTTCTAAACCAGCAGCTTAGCAAAAGAGAGCAAATTACGATGGAGGGATCAAAAGAGGAAAAAAGTGTGTGTGTGTGTGTGTGTGTGTGTGTGTGTGTGTGTGTGTGTGTGTGTGTGTGTGTGTGTGTGTGTGTGTGTGTGTGTGTGTGTTGGAGTGAGTCAGGTGACACTGATTTGGGGAAGGTTTGTTGTTTGCTCTGCAGAAAATGTTTGGAATCACTCGGCTGAACGTGCTGACACGGAGAGAGGAGCGAGAGAAGAAGAAGATGGAGGACTTAAAGGATAGAAGAAGAAGAAGAAGTAAAAGAAGAAGAAGAAGCATTTCCAGCCTCCTCAGTGCTGACGTATCAGTTCAGGACGTCTCATAAAGCAGGAGGAGGAGGAGGACTGAGTTTCAACATCCCTCTCTCTCCTCCATGTTCTCCTCTTCTCTCATTATGTCACACTCGTCCTTTTTACATCTCAGACTGAGATCCAGCGAGCAGAGGAGCCGTTTAAGCTTCACTAACTTCAACAGCATCTTTATAATCATCCTGCAGTGTTTACAACACATACTGCTCCAAACACTTACTTACACTGTTTTTTTGTTTCTGGTTGAAAAGTCATCCTCGGCTTTGACTAAAAGGTCTATCTCTGTAAGGATGCCAGACACTTCAAATATCAATCTGAGCCTGTCAGTGATAATAAAACGACTTTTAGTGGACGCTCTTTGATCGATGCATTTGGTCTGAAAGATTACGTTGCAACCATTAAAGCCTGTTCTGAGACTACAAGTGATTTAGACCCAACATGTGTCAATAAAAGTGATATCATCTGACTCATCGACCACTCGTCGTCAGTATTCAAACAAACTCGTCTCTTTGCTCACCACTATCTTGGCGTCTCTGACGGTGTTTTCCGGCACAGTCACCCAGTACTCGGGTTTCTCCCAGTGCGGCGGCTGGTTGTGCACGTTTGTGATGATGACGGTGAGCTCCACGGAGCTGCTGCGGTTTCCTCCATCTGACGCCACGATCTGCTGGTTGATCCTGGACGTCTGCAGGGAGGCGACACAAAAAGGTCATTAGACAGAGCGAGGAAACGTCTCCCGGTGAGAACTTAATCACAGCGGCTTCTTTTATTAGCTCTCTGCAGGACGCGGATCAGATTTAAAGGTCAGGACGGGTGAATCAGCAGAGAATATTCCTCCAGGCGTCTGCATGACTTTTACAAAAACTCTTTCAACAAATCTAGAGACAGAAGGAAACACTTTTTATGTTTGAGAGTGACAGCTGTGAGAGAAGACAAAACATTTAGACAATCAGCAAGGATTAAAGCGGGGTGAAATAAACTGTTGATCTTTGGTGAGCTCATAAAAACAGGATGGGGGGGGGCGACTCTTTCTTTGCTTAATAAATGACTGAAGTGTTGTTTCAGAGATCAGTGGCAGTGAGAGGCGAGAAGAAGAAGAAGAAGAAGAAGAAGAAGAAGAGGAGGAGGAACAGTCGGCATCATTTATAACAGACGTCTGTGTGACAGATAGACTTCAAAACATCCTCACTTCACTCCGAGTTTTATGCTCGACTGTTTGACTTTAGATTATTCAAAGGAGAAAAAACAAAAAACTAAATCCTAACAATCATTAAAAATTAACAGCTGCTGCTTTTTGAAACAGCTGCTGCCACCAGAAACAAACCCTCCAGACTGTGGCCACCAAAGACATCCTGACTTTACTGACGAGTGTTGTGTATCTGCTCACACTGGCCGTCTCATCAGTCTTTGCACAGGATGAAGACCAGAAGTCAAACATGTTTAGTAAACTTCACTCAGCTTTAAGCTGCACATTAAAGACCTCAGCGTGATTATAACTCCACACAGAGATGATTGGGTTTGTTTGTGATCTTTGAAGTGAAACTTTCTCCTCCTTGTTAATTTATTGTTTGCAGGATTGAAACCAAACACCAGACTTCATGCAGATATTTAAATGACCATCAGATCATTGGAAAGGAAAATATGCAGTTCAGTTAAAGATGGAGTCAGCAGCTTCTTCCTAATAAATAAAATACATCTTATCCTAAAGTAAAGCTGCTCCATCGTCCCTTCTGGGCCTCCGTACATGTGTGCTGGTGACTGTGTCTGCAGAGACTCTGTCCTCTGACTGGATTTTACTGTTCTGGTTTGTTCTGGTTGACTCAGGACGTTTCTGGGAGGAGCTGGTGTGTTCCCTCCAGCCAATGACAGCGCAGCAGGTGAGTTTAGGAGTGGATACAATTCAGTGATTGGATGTGATTCAAACTGGTGAATATGACGGACGTGGACGTAGCAGCAAAGAAGAGAAAATATAATCACAGTGAGGTGAAACACCAAGTAGATAAAGCTCGTTCTAAAACGAGGGTGAACCTTGTGTTGGCTTTTACCCGTGGACGTGGAGTTGGTCTGCTTCCTGTTGGACAGGCAGGTGACAAACACCGGCGGTTAGCTTGTGCTAGCGTGCGTTAGCTTGCAGTGTAGGTACAAGCAGTTAACATACACACTACGTCCTGCAGGGAGTGAGAGCTTCTGGGGGCGATGAGCCCAGGAGGAGGAGCGCAGTTTGAATGTCGTGTTTACAAGCTGCAGGAAAAGTGCTACTGACTCCTCATTTAATGCTGAAATGTATCGTCATTTAGGTAAACTAATAATGTCCTCACATCAGGAAATCACACAACAACTTAAAAATGAATAAATAAATCGATTCTCATTCTGTCAGCCAAACGAAAAACACCCTAAATAAGCCGAATCAGCTGCAGAGATGTGACAGCCAGAAAGACTTGGAGGAGAAGTCGTGGAAAGTTCTTGGCATCATCACAGTGAATACGCTGCAGGGAAACAGAGCAGCTACAACTCTGCAAAGCTCAGCCCCATCAGCTTCCTTTACTTCAAAATAAAAGCCTCCAGAGAGGAAACGGTTGTGACAACTCCCATCATGCCAAACAGATTATGTTTGTAGATGTTTAAATGCAGAAACATGTTAAATGAACTGACTGTGAAGCAGATCAGACGGTCTCCTCTTCTGCTCCATCAACTGCTCGACTGGGAGGAGGTCCACATCAATCATTCATGGACAAAGTCTGCCTCTGTTTACGTCTTTTTATACATTACATTTAGATAAAGTCGTTTTTACAATATAATCCTCCCTGTGTAGTTGTATTTGTGTGTAGGAGCAACACGTCAAGTCAAGTTCAAATTCATTTCAAATCAACGTATGTCTTTAAAATGTCATAATCTTAGAATCTTATGATTTTACAACCTGTCTGTGTCATTTTGCTGCCTTTTATAAAATACTCTGTAACTTTGCTCTTGAAATGCTTTAAAGGATCGAATGTTTTTTAGCTAGCTTTGTACATTTTGTTAGCCTGTTAGCACTTGTTAGCAAACAGCAGCGTAGTTTACAGAACCTGACATGTTGCACTCAATCAATCCACACCAACGTCTGGACCAATCACAACATATTAAGGGCGTTTAGATCGTAAATCTGTAGATCGTTTGCTCTGGTCTGAATCATGGACCAGTTTGTTCCTTTGCTGCATAATTACCTCAAGTTTGGTCTGTGTTCACACGGGGACATTTACAACAGACCAAAATGTGTGATGAGCGAGGAAAATGCTTTCTGATTGGTCGGAGTTTCTTGTGGTAAAACTCCCTTAAGTAAACAAGACCATCTGCCTCCTGATTGGCTGTGGCTGCTCCAAAGACACTTTACAGTTTCTAAATGGACAGACGACTACACGGACTGATGTCGGCTCTGCTCATCGGTTTTTATATTGTTTGTATTTATCACTGTAAGCAAACGATTCAGTTTGAAATGATATGTTGATGTGCTGGAGTCGCTGAAGATGTTTATCAAGACAGTTCAGGAGAAAGAACCATGTTAATCCTCCTGAACCAGGACCACGTTAATCCTCCTGAACCAGGACCACGTTAATCCTCCTGAACCAGGACCACTTTAATCCTCCTGAACCAGGACCACTTTAATCCTCCTGAACCAGGACCTGCTCATTCACCGAAACTGTTCCTGAAGCTCCGTCAGGTCTGCCTGTGCTCTTTAATGTTCAGTGATGATGAACAGAGAGGAACCACGGGGGTTACTTCCTGCAGTCAGGTCAGATCGAGGACGGTTCATGCTCTTACTGCAAACGAACCGCACCAGTCAGAAAACGCGGACTGAGTACACTTTTTCAAGCTCTGTACGGTCGTTTGGTCTGCACCAGTGTTTGATTGACAGGTTTCACACCAGCGCAAAGGAACCGCACTAACTTGGCAAAGTCCCTAAATCACTCATGGTTCCACTCGTGCTCGGAGAGTGTCTGCTTTAAAATAGGAGCTAAAATATCGCGTCTAAATGGCCTTATATGAATTACTTTCACTTCCTGTGCCGACAGCGTGAACACAAATAGAGTAGGGAGGTCATCCATCCTGATTTTTGAGGAATATGAAAAAGTTCCTCCTCACCAAACAAGAACAGAGTTCAGTTTGAAAAAGACGGATGTGAATTTATCGAAAACAACTTCTACAGTTCTTGCCGTCTTGAAGCCTTCTGATCAGCCTCGTCTTTTATTTGTAAACATACTGACGAGTCACAGCAGGAGAAACACTGTGGGGAAGAAAAGCTGCACAACAGGACCACAGAGTTACACATGTACATATAATCAGACAAACACAAACACAGCGGAGCAGAAAAACAACAACCTTCATACAAACAGTCCCATGTTCTCTCAGTGGATGCACAACAACATGTTAGCTGCTATTAAACAGCTCCATGTATATTTATGTGCAGAGGTTCTTATCAAGGGAACGCCACGAGAAGTGATACGGGCATGAATACATTACATGTGGATCTGTGTTTGTGTGTTCTTCTGTCTTTGTGAGGACCGTGTTTTTAAAAATGGAAATATTTCACAGAGAGCTGCAGAACATTTAGACACTTCTGAATGTAAGAGCACTTTTAGAAACAGAAGACAGTTTTATAGAAAATCATTTAAAGAAAGAATGTGCGACATGTTACACATAAATAAGCAGAAATCAGGTAAATGTGTCTCTGAGTCCTGACTGTCTACAATGAGGGAGAAGCTCGAGTCCCGCTGGCTGTGTTGTTGTCAGAGCCGTGTTTACATGGACGGGACGGCCGGCTCCTCCCCTTGTGTATAAAAGCTGTTTTAGTCAAGGACCAGAGAGAAGAAGAAGAACATACTCACTGATTATTTGGATGTCATGTAAGAGTTTTTAGATCACGCTCATTCTGTGTCAGTTTATGTGCAATGTGAAGCTACGAGCTAACTAAAGAGCGCTAACATTAGCATGCTAACACAACAATGCAGGACACAGGTGACTGCAGCTCGAGTTGAGGACAATTTTGTCCGCCGCTTGCGCTTAATGTTTCTTAATTATGGTGCGTTCTAATTGATAACTCCTTCGTGTGAACGCGAGAGGAGGGGGGTTGGAGGTGTGTCTCTGGATAGAGGAGGTGTGGCCAAACAGCAGTTTGTTTTGGTTTCCTGCTGGTGCTCGAGGACGACCTCTACTGGATCAAAAAGTCGAACATTCTTCCTTCATAATATTCCCCTTCATGTGTTATTTCAGAAGTGACGCTTTAAGTCATCACAGTTTTGGATCAGGAGCTAGCCTCAACGTTTTGTCCTCACAAGTACAGTAAGTGTACAGAAATGTAACACTGACCTGAGAGATGGGGTGGTTGACGTAGATCCAGCCCGTGCTGGGGTTGATGTGCAGGTAAGCCGGCTTCTGATTGGACAGAGAGTATGTGATGGCTGAGTTGCTCCCCTGGTCGTCATCGTGCGCCGCCGCTCGCAGGAAACTAGTCCCGACAGGAGTGTCCTCACGCAGGAAGTCTGCGAGAGATGAGGGATGAAGAGTCAGAGTCTGAAGCTCGTCTCTCTCGTCCTTTTCTGATCACAAGCGACTCTAAACGAGTAACATGATCCAATGTTTCTGATTGTGGTGTTTACAAATTATAACCACTACGGACACTACGTATTATATCATCACAAACCAGCCAGACTTTGTTTGATGATTGCAGATACAACCTTTTGTCTAAGGTGCTTTAAAGAGTTTTTCATTAAGAATGTCAGTTTTATATTGAAACCATCGTCTGTCCTAATGTCAGATTAGAAACCTCCATCACAGATCCATGACGTCCACCTGCAGCAGCTACAGAAGAACTCGTACTGTGACGGAGGCCTGGATCTAAAGTAGTCCACTGAATCCATTAAGTCTGACTGAGCACATTGTAAAAGCATGTTCTGTGACGGTAAGCAGATATTATAATAATGGGAGCGCAGCGTTGTGTCGTGTCAGCACTGTGTCACCTCATTTTGTCATTTCTGGGTCTCATGCTGCAAAGTCAACAGATGCATTTTTTATACATTTATAAACATAACCTCCAATCCTGCTGACTGTGATGAGCGTCAGTGCTGATCATACAACAAAAACAAGGAGCGGAGACCGGCCGCTCGGTTTCCTCTGGAAGACTGCGTTTCAAGCACTGTGTCCATAAGAATGTCCTTTTTGTATTCCTGGGTCCCTGAGGATACTTTTCAAACGAATAACAAAGTCGGTCCTGCTGAGTCTGATGAGCGTCACGCAGAGACGGTCAACAAACAAAGCAGATTGGAAGGAGCTCCATCTTATGGTGCTAAAATAAATCAGCTGTGTTTATATCAGGAATAGAAGCTGCCAGTCCAGGGTGTGCCCCGCCTCTCACCTCCCCGAACAGGAAAGCAGGAGAGACAATGGATGGATGGAGCCTTTTTTATATAGCAGCTTTAAAACCACGGAGTTACAAAGTTTACAGAAGGGCATGGGGGCATAAATGTGACAAGGGCCCAGACACACTCACATTCACACCTACGGGCAATTTAGAGTCACCAGTTAACCTAACCAGCATGTCTCTGGACTGTGGGAGGAAGCTGGAGTACCCGGAGAGAACCCACGCATGCACGGGGGGAACATGCAAACTCCACACAGAGAGGCTCCTGACAGACGGGGATTCAAACCAGGAACCTCCTCGCTGTGAGGGAACAGCACGAACCACTGCACCACCGTGCAGCCCATTAATAAAGTTATTATTATTACTGGTAAGTTACATAACCGACCTTATGGCCCTTAGTTACCACCACTAAAAAAACTGTGTTGCTACCTTCAACAGACCCAGGTTCCCTAACACGGCCCCTAACGGCCCCCACAACTCAACCATGTAGACCGAGGGTAGAGCCAAGACATCGTCACGTCTGCCAAGTGGGAACCTCCCTCCACCGGTGTTTCATCTAAAAAAGTCCCAAAACAACTCTGGGAAGAGTTGTGCGGATGGAGTCCTGCTGCTTTAAAGAAAGAAAAAAACAGTTTTTCATTTTAACCCTTTGTGTTTAATTAAGACAACGTTTAGTGGACATACTTTAATCAGATGTTTTTCTGCTTTTAGGGATTTTATTACAACAGTCTGAGCCTGTTTCACAGCTGCTGGGTGTGTGTGTGTGTGTGTGTGTGTGTGTGTGTGTGTGTGTGTGTGGGCAATCAAATGTTCCTTGTTTAAGAAAAGTAAAGAACATGAGATGAACAAGAAGCTGGATGAACAGAGGTGGTTTCCAGATCACTTCCCCCGCTTGTGCAGGAAACCCCAACACCAGCATACACACACACACACACACACACACACACACACACACACACACACACACACACACGCACACGCACACACGCACACGCACACACACACACATTCACGTTCACACACACACGCACGTTCACGTTCACACACACACACACGAAGCACACACGAAGCACACACACGAAGCACACACGAAGCACACACGTTCACACACACACACACACACACACACACACACACACACACGCACGTTCACACACACACACGTTCACACACTCCCCAGTGGTAGATGAATGCATGTCCCAGAAACATTTCAATCTGCCTGTTTAATAGTTAATGAGCCACTCAGAGTGTTTCCCTAATCTGACGAGGAGAACTTCTGACACAACGCTTATCAAAACACATATTTGCACACATTGTAAACAAACACGGACCCGCGGGAGGCGGCGGCGAATGTTTCATCAGTCTTAAGAGCTTTCCAGGATTACAAGGATGCAGACTGATAGATGATCACAAACGACGATTTCCATGTTTCACCTGTTTCTGTCCTCTGCATTGAAACACACACACTCACACACACTCACAGCAGCGTCCGTGTTGGACAGTAAGAGGACAGCTTAGCGCACAGATGTTAGCGTGGGCGGCTCCAGAAGAGACGAAACCTTTTAACCCTGACTATGTCACTGCCTTGTTTCACACTTGCAGATGCGCGGGAGGAAAAAATCTAACTGAGAAACGTGTGAGGCAGAAAACCCCCACTCCTGAACAAGTTCAACACTGCAGCACTGACAGTAGAAGAAGCTGCACTCTGATGGCATTACTGGAAAACTAGCGCTTATACTGTAGAAGCAAGTGAACCAGAAGCTACAGAACAAATGTGGGAAATTCTAGGGAGAACTGACAACAGTAGGAATACCAGTTACCACAGATAGCAGTCAGAAAGCAGACAGTAAGCCTCAGTCCCATTTCACCACTTACCCCTACCACTTAACCCTACCCCTACGTTTTGCACGTTCACGTGTAGGGGTAGGGTGTCCCGATTCTTGTTGCAGCAGAGGGGTAGGGTGAAGTGTTAGAGCTACTTGGCCCTTTAAAAGGAGATTCTTCGGAGGTACACTCCAGACAGAGTTATCTCCCAGAATGCACTGCGCATCACTGGCAAAATGACAACGGCAAAAGAGAGTTGTAGCTGCAGTAATCTTTGCAGTACTGATCAGAGACTCACACTGGTAGCGGCTGTTCTCAAACTTTGGGTCGTTGTCGTTCTGGTCGGCGATGAGGACGGTGATCTGACAGATCCCTATGAGCGGCTCCTCGGCCTGATCCGTGGCCGTCACAGACAGCGTGAACTCCCTCTGACGCTCCCGGTCGAAGCTCATCGTCGTGGTGATCACACCTGACCAACACACAGGAAGCACGGCAACGGTAATTCTTCACTTTTTCAATAAACACGACTGATATTACAATTAGAGATGTAGAACTCACCGGTGTCAGGATCGATGTCAAACCCGGACGACACGCCGTCTCTGTGCATGATGCCGTACTTGACCTCTCCGTTGACGCCCATGTCGGCGTCGTGGGCCTGGACTCGCAGGACAAAGGTCCCCGGAGGCAGATTCTCCAGGACCACTGCGTTCAGACTGTAGTTCTGACACTGAGAGCACAAACAGAACAACTGGATAAGGATCGAGACAGAGACTCAAGAGAGACTACAGAGAACTCTGCAAAGATGTAGTTCGGATTCAAACGCTGAGCTTAACGTCACTTTGTACTCCTTATGAGGAAGTTGTTTTGCAATGCGTCT